>JBBMKC010252964.1:0-20448 GCA_037834085.1 Bipalium vagum | reverse complement strand
ACATATAGATTTTACTTAAAAATTAAATTTATCCTTAAAATAGTTTATATATTTAAATGACATCAAAATTTTAAAAAAGCCTTAACATAACAAATCTATTTTAATAATTATACAATAATTTTTTAAAATAATTTTTAATGAGTTTTAAAACTAACAAACATATTTCTAAATTAACATAGTTCAAATCATAAAACTTTTAATATAATTTGTAATCAACAATTATTTCGATATTTACAAGGTGGTCCAAAACATATGGACGGCATTGTATATAATTTAAAGTAATTTCAAATTCTTCAAATTCATGCGACTTATATAAATTTTTACCTATTTCCGTTTTCTATTGTCATCCGGTAGACAAGTAGCAACATGGCTTCCCCATGTTCGTTTTGAGCATAAGCGAGTGAATTCTAAAGAGAGATATGCCATGGATATTCTAAGTCAAAACAACCAGCTGATCTGAAGAGGAACTCCACAACCTCGATTAAGTATACAGCTTGAAGTTACTAGTTTAACATCATCCATTTATAGGTTATCGAAGACGTGTCTCTATATTATCAATCAATCAATTAGAGTATAATTCCAAAAGATAAATTAATTTTAAACTTATTTCATGATGTTATAATGATTATTATTGTCTCACATTACGAAAGTGGATTAAATATAATTTATCATATGAAATTATCCTACTCTAATTTTGTAATTGTTACATACATTTTTGAATAAAAAGTTAAATATAAAAAAACTATTACAACACAATTTTTAAATTGCAGTTACTTGTCAATAATAGGGAATTTTACTTTCAAATAATTTAAATTTTATATTTTTCTTAAAATTAGATACATGTCCATTTTTGGGATTATTTTACTTTAAATACTTCTGTTTATATCCATAAAACCAAATATTTAATTATACATTTTCATTTATTTAGTTTAGATAAAATACATTTATGTTAACAGTTGAATCTTTTGTTTCAATTTATCACACAAATTCTATTAATAAATAAATACTGTATTTTATCTTTAGGTGATTATGATTGATAATTCCGAATTAGTTTCTATTTTTAAAAAAAAGATCGAGGAGCTTCGAAAAGAAATTGAAGATTTGGAAAAACAATTAATTTCCAAAGAAGATAAATTGAAAGAAGAGCAAAATTTACGAGATGAGGTTTGGTAAAGTTTTAAGATATCTGTCAATTATTAATAACTTTTATACTTAACATTAATTTTTCTTTAATCGCAATTAACGTTTCAGTTAGACAAACAAGTTGTTCTGTTAACCCGTAAGATAGGAGTTCTAGAAAACGATTTGGATGACAATGAAAAGAGATTACAAGAGGCCAAAGTTAAACTTGAAGACATTACATTTACAGCTGAAGAATGTGAACGGTAATATTTTTATTTATTTTTAGTTTGTTTTATTGTTTATCAGTTCTCGTAAGCAATTGCAAAGCCGACACGATACAGATGATGATAGAATGTATCAATTGGAACTTTTGGTTAAAGAAGCAACCGATCAAGCAACGGAGGCAGAAGCAAAGTATGAAGAGGTAGATTATCGTTATTTGATTAAGTTGTCCAGTAAAATTATACTATAGAAAGCAAACATGAATATTTAAAATTCATTATTTGGAAAAGAAAAACTTAATTCAATAATATTTGAAATTTTTAGTGATTTATTATTTAAAAGTCATTTTTTTAACTTAAAAATACATCGATTTTAAAAACTTTTTGTCATTAATCAATCGAAAATTATGTTTTTATGATTTGTCCTTAGTCTCCTCAGTCTGTTATCGAATCAATGAAAAAATGAAACAAATTAATTTTTCGTATAGATCTATTTGAAAAATTAATGTTTCTGACCAATCATGATTGATCTGTTACTGTAGCGAATGATTCAATAATAATCCATATTAAACAGACAATTTTGACGTCTTACATGTATTCGTGATTTCAGGTAACTAGAAAACTGATTACAGCCGAAAGTATATTGGAGAGCACAGAAGAAGAATACGATAGCTTGCAAAAGTAGTTACTTTGAATTTTTTTATTTAAATTTTTAATAAGACAAAAAACCATAACGATGCACTGAAGGTTGGGGGTATTGTAAAACGGTACAACAGAAGACTTTATCGTTTATTAAATAAAGCGAATGAGGATGAAGGGAAATAAATTTAAAGATTATTAATTTGAAATTATATAGTTTTAAAAATTAATTTTTTATGAAATCAAAAAATATAATTAAATATTTATTGACTTTTTAAGTTTTTAAAATAATATTAATTAAAATAATATTTATTGAAAACAGATCGCATCAAACTACAGAGGGTTGACTGTACTAATACTTGGAATCTCGTCACATGTAAACTTAAATGGACATTTTTTTCGTTTCAGCCACAAATCTTATCACTAAGCAATTTTAGATGTTGAATATTATATCTTTTCCATTCAAAGAAAAATTTCTCAGTAACAAAGAAAACTTAACAATAAAATTTACTGAAATAATTTTTTACATTTATAAATCCATTTATGATTTCCACTTGTATGAAAATTCAATAATTAACACTGGTTACTGGCGCCCAACGTGTGTGGTAACTTTATTTTTATTTTTAAGTTTTTTTTATTATGTGAAACGGCTGGCTGGCATACCCTGGAATTGAGAAACTCTTTGAATAACATCGATTATGTAACAATTTTCATCTTTCGATAAGTAATACTATATTTTCTCTAATATTAAAAATAATCATAACTAAAAAGGGAACTTCAGTTTTAATATTTTTAGATCTAAGTTTTTCTTACTACAATTATTTTTGAATTTTGAGCTAATAAATAATTTTATTAATAATATTGATTATTATAAATTTAAAATATTTGATTTTTTAGAAAATTGAAAGAATTGATTTTGGAAATCAATTGTTTGACAAATTCAATAAAGGTTATGGAACAAACAGAAAAAGAAGTTTGTTTAAATCATTTCTAAATAATTCTTAAAGATAGTAAAAGGTAAAAAGTGGAGACCAAGTATTTGAGTCAGAAGTAAAGAAATTGAAGAAAAAAATAGAAGATGTAATAATTTTCGGTCTTATTTTTTTCACTAAATTTTTCTGTCAGGCAGAAAAGCGCACTGAAAAGGCCGATTTAGAATTGTCAGAACGACAAATAACTTTAGACCAATTAGAAGGTATGTTATGTGCGGTGGGTTATATATGTTTAAATATACAGGGCTTACAGCCAAATCCGGAAAGTTGCATCTTTATTTTCAATTATATAAACAATTGATTTTTTAAAATAAGAATTGACCATGGATGATCATTTTAAAATTAAAATAAAAACTAAAATAGATTTGGAATAAAGTTACAGTTGTAATAATTATAAAAGTGGTGAACGTTCTGAAAATCGTACGAAAATATCAGTTTTTCTGATTTTTTAAGTTTGATGGTGCTCAACCTTCCCCAAAATATTATTTTTCGTTTGAAAAAGAACCTTGTCATACTTCAAAACCATTCCTTTTCACGAAAAGCAAAACCGGGAGATGAAAACCAACCAAAGAACCTAAAGAATTGTGTAAAGAAGAGCTGCAAATAATGTCAATAAATTTCTGATGACTGTGGGTCGTCCGCAACTATTTAATTAGTGAATTTTTTTACTGGAATTCTGACGTTTAGATTGAAAGGAAATGATTAATAAATTGATCCAGATCTATAGTTTCCCTAATTTATTGAATCTGAAAATTGGATATTAATGTCAAATTTCATTGTGTCTTTGAAAAGTGAAGAAAGTACAAGATGTGCTTGTATTCCTAGTCTGACTAGACATATCAATGAGTAATTACTCAAAACGGTTTTTAATGTATTAGTTAATTTTTAATTGAAGCTGACGAACAAAAATATATTCTCTAAATATGACTTCACCTATTGTTATTATTATTAAATGATTTTCTCGAATAAATGTTTGCCGAGATTTAGCTGACAGGTCCTATATATATTGTTACTATCTGTTCAAATTTGAGTATTTCAATTCTTTTATTATGATTAATAAATATTATTTTGATGACTTATTTGAGTTTAAAACCAAAGGTTATAGAATGACATTATTTACTTGTCAAGGTTTTATTATTGTGTAAGAAAAGTCGTTAAATTAAAAATATCAAATAATTGAAAATAAATTTAGTGCTTATTGATAATATTTTTTATATTAAGAAATTAAAATCATTGAGAAAATTTTATTAATATAGATTTTAAATTAATTTTTGTAATTAGAAAAAAATAGGTTTGCCTCAGAATGCACAGACTTTGACAAAAATCAGATTTCTGAGAATATCTAATCAAGCCGAATATTTTTCGACACTGCCTTAATTATTTGAAGGATAAAAATGTAAAAAAAAGTTATGCTTATTTAATATTTCTAATAAGATCAACATATTTAATTCTGTTCTTAATCTTCAATGAATTCAAAAATAGTAATATTAGTAGTCATTAAAAATTAACTAAGGCATTGATTGATTAACGTGTAGCAAATAATGAATACAGGGTTTTCAAGTTAATTTAATCCAATACAAATTTAATTTAAACTTTATACATTTTAATTTAAATTTTGTTAAAAAATTTAATTGCAGTTAACCTTAAAACCCTGTAATAGGTTAAAAATAATAGGGAAATTTGGTCTCATTTAGATAATATTGGTAAATAAATAAAAATATTAAAATGTAATCTTGTGATAATTTGCTAATTGAGGCTCATGAACCCAGTTAGGTATGAAGAGTCATTGTATCTACTTCAATGTACTATGAAAATAAATATATCACAAAATATTGAAAATCTTCAATCGATTTATTAAGGCTTCCAGATAAATATATGTTGAAATAGATTGTAGTCTTCATTTATGTAAAATTTTAAAATTACTTATGTTAAGTATTTTGAAACACCATAACTTATAAAGTATTAATATTTTCGATTTAATAAAATGACATTAGAATTTTATTTTTTCTGCATACCATAAAAATTTGATTTTTTGAGTCAATATAATTCATGCCTTACTTTTTTTTAATAAATTATAACTTTATAACGATTTTTTAAAAATTAATATTAAATCAATACTTTTCAAAAAATTTAAAAATTACATAAAAACATGATTAACTTAATATATCTTGTTAGTTTATGTTATGCTTTCGAAATACAGCATTTATAATAAATAATTATAATTAAATTTTCGATGTATCATGCTCTTTATTTAAATATTCATAAAACTGATATATATATTCATCAAATTAAGATCATGTTAACTGTTATGTGAATTCTGGATTGATAGTTTATCTTTGACAGAGTCCTAATGTTTTAATTATTGAGTGTACACCAACCTGATAGATTTCTTATATAAAAATTGTCCTGTCACGAAAAATTTTAATGTTAAAACTATTATGGTGAACCAAAAATTCGTGTTTTTACACTATATATTATGATATTTAAAGCTGATATATTTTATTAATTTTGGAAAGTAATACATCATTTCATAGATTTCTAAATTAGCTTTAATATGAAATGTAAAATATAAAGAAAAAAAAATCATATTATTATGTTGGAGGAATATGGAAAATTTTAAAATTACAGTGCTTTTGCTTTATTATTGGAAACAAAGTTTAAATGCAAAAGAAGCGGTCGCAAGACTATGTGACATTGAAGGAAAAGATATTCCCATTCGCACAGACTCAAAATGCTTCAAAAAAGGGTCGCACCAATCTTCAGGATGACCCACATTCCAGTATACCTAGAATTGTGTATTCCAAGGCGGTATTCTAAGCAACTGAAAATAATCCATGTGACACATATAAATTGGCTCTTCGAATTAAAATGATCTTTCGACGCCACCTTTGTTCAAGCTTGCACCAATACACTACTCCTTATATATACCTAAAGGGACTGATGTAGCTCAGTGATCAGAGCAGTCCTTGCGCATGTGACAAGTACTTGGTTTGAATCCTGGTATCTCCGATTATTGTTCAACTAATAACTACTATTGCCAAATTTAAAGAAAAAATTGTTTAATGCTCAAAGATTCTTTCAATGGATTTCACACAAAATATGCTGACGATCGTAAGAAGAAAGAAAGTATGCCTCTGAATCATTTCAAACTGCAATCAAATCAGACGAAACAGAATATGTCAAGCAGGGATACTGCTATGATGCATACTGAAAACAATCCGGAAAACATAAATCACGCCCTATTTTCATTGTACTTAATCCTTATTTGCATGATTCATAATATTGTACAAAATTTTTTTTTGTTTTGAAACTAAGTTTGTGATGAGGTTAATATTTTAATAATAACCTGGAATAATTTAATAAATTTTTAAAGCTTAAATTAAATCATTAAATGTTTAAGCAGATATGACCAATTTTTAACAAGTTTTAAAAAAAAGATCAATAAAAGAAATAAGTATTTTAAAAGTTGTTTATTTGATAGCGATTTAATTTCTTTGTGTATTTTTCCTATATTTTTTAGTAAAAAATTGTTGAAATTAAGGTTTATGTAATATTTTTAAGAAATTTGTTTTTTGAAATCAATCAAAGTTTTTTTAAAAGTTCTAGAAAATAATTTTTTCATTGGTTTTTGAAAACAGTACTATTACTGTTCCATTCTAAGAGTGAGATCTACCAGGTTTTCTTTACAGATTAAATATTGAAAAATTCACATTGGCACACACTTGATTGAGATTATTAAAAATCAATTGTGATTAACAGTTTATTTAACATTTGAATCTGAAAAATATAGTGAGAAAATGAGTTTGATCTTGAAGTCTTGTATTTAATAGTTACAATTTGACAAGTATTTTGGTCTTGATTATATTTTCCATTATTATTTATGCACTTTGAAAGGGGGTTTTGAAAAAATTGAATGATGACTAGAATGCGAGAAAGCTGAATTGAAGGTTTATTTAAGTATCTTTTGGTCTTGGAAAATCATATGTGAAACAGAATTTCAATAAATAATCTTATTTTATAATCAATAACATTTATATTAATAACCAATATATAATTATTTATATTAGTTATTATTGATTTCACAAATATATAATAGGTAAATATTAAAAATTAATTCTATTTCCTCAACATTTTAACTTTGGTTATTTCATTTTTGTAAATCATTTAATAATAATTAAATTAAAGCAATCAAGATCAATTGGTTTTCCATTGAGTACTTTATGATGAAATATTATCAAATTTCATATTTTTATACGTGTAAACTGAATTTTTCGAAAAAAAAATTGATTGATAGTAAGTAATTTGCCATCTGGATAAATATAAATTTTTTTAAAAATTGGACTTATGTTTAGTTTTTTTACCTTGACAACTTTGAATATAATTCTGATTTTTTAATATAAAATTCTACAGATTTCACCAAAGAATTCTTCCGAATTTTTTTTAATGAATATTTTAAAAAAATCTAATTGAATTAAAATTTATTCTTATGATTGATAATTTTACTATTGATTATTTTTTAATGTTAAATAAATATTGATAAAAACATTAATATTATTTAATGATTTATTTCTGTGAATAAAAATAATAATATATTTATTTTTTTTAATAAATATAGAAGCGTTAGAAAATGAAAAGCGAAATCACCAATTGCTTAGCAACGATATGCAAAGAATGGTAGAAGAGTTCCAGCAAATATAAGAGAAATTGATTTGATTGATAATTTTTCATATTGTGCTTTTGATGGTAAACTATTGATTTTTCTCTATTTTGCTCTCCGAGCGAAATAGCCAATCTTATAATTGTATATTTAGTATTTAAAACAAAGTATATTTCGAGGCACACAGTACACAGTGTATATGCTTTCCGACGGTAGTGAATATTGTCGATATTTACAAACTTTTAGTTGTTTTCATATTTCACTTGTTTGTTGAACAGTTTGATTTAATAATAAACTATTATTTTCAAAAATGTGCGCATGAAGTGGTGACAATTTTCGTACTCTGAAAATGTGTGTGCGTGTGTGTATTTTCGCACGATATAGTCGCTCTGTGAGGTGCCGATCTTAAAATAGTTTGGATTCCATGAGAATATTACCGAAGCTTGGAAACAGTTCGCAGTTCGAAAAACCAAAAATTACAGAAGTATATTTATGTTTTGATAAAAGGAATATGTGATATAAAAATAATTATTGTTAATTTTATTTTGAACTGGAAAACGAAACATTAAATAATCGATTTAATTAATTATGAAAAGATAAAATTTATTTTTAAACTTAGATGAAAAATAATAAAAAAAAAAGTTCCACTTTTTATTAGAATGAAATAATCATTATTAAAAATAATAATCCGAAAAATAATAAAAAGATTAATTTTATTTAAAATGATAATGACTGAATAATTGAAAATATATTGATTAATTATTGTTAAATAAAATAAAACATTTAATAAAGTTTATGATTATAGTAGTAGGGTGCTGAGGAATGGAACATAGGTTTAAATGTTACTCAATAGTTTTAATAAGTAATTCGTTAGGAATATGATAAAAGCAGGCGAACTCAAAGGACTTGTCATTTTATCGAGGTATTCTTTTTTAAAGACTTTAAATTATTGTTATCCAATATAAAATAAAAAATTATAAATTAAAGAACAAAAGTTGAAAATGTAAAAACAAATTACCAACACATTTTTAAACTATGGAAATAAATATTTTCGTCTGGTGTTGCTTGGAAGTGAAATCTACTGCTGCAATTAAAGTGTCAATTTGATAGAATATTATCTCGTTATTTAACTGAGAGGTAAAATATTTTCTCATTTATAATCACCGTTGTACTGTTATCAGTAATGCTTTGAATCAATTAGGTTTTGTGGCATTCTGGAACTTGCTTCTCCATTTTAATTATTTCTAACAATGGAGCTGCTACTAAAACTTGATGATCAGCATCGAGAAATTACTGCTTTTGTAGGTCTTCTCAGACAATGCCCCGGTAATCAAAAATATTACGTAACTCTACATTTTGAATAATTTGGCTATTGTGAAATAAAATCTGTATGTGAAAAGCATTTTTTATAGTTGTCGAAGTAATAGAATTCCATGCGTGGTGTAGCATAAAAAAATAAAGCAACTTCTATAAATAAATGATGTTGGACTAGTGTTACTAAATATAGTAAGTTCTATAATATAGGAACTTACTTAAAATAGTAATCACTTACGCATATTTATATCATTAGGCACAAAAACTTACCTAAAATAATCGCCCATGCATAAATTTATTATTATTATTAGAAAGTTTGAATAGAGCCAATGAGAAGCTCTAGCATGTGGAAAGCAAGGATATATAAACTCTTGGTTTTCACATTCAAAATGCACTTAATAACTCTTAGAATACGCTTATACCTATTCGACTTAAAGAAATTTATAGACGCCGGTAATAATAATAAGGATAAGGAATTTGTATTAATTCCTTAAGTGTGTAACCGATAGAGTTAACTAAAATAGTTTATTAACTAACGTCTATTTAGTGATAGAAGTAAATTCTTCTCATCACAAACTTTCTAATATTCTCTTATATTCTTTTTTTATTGTTCTCTTAGTAATTCGATTCTGTTTCGCTCTAGGCAACAGAATATGCATTTTGTTATTAGGACTTCTTTGACTATCATAAAGTCAAGAAGGTATTTTATTAATTAAAAAATTATCAAATGTATCAAAGATCTAACCTTGCATTTGTATACAAATATACTTTATTTAGTTAATCGCTTTGTTTATTCGTGATTCTTTTTTATTTACATTTCCTTCGAGGGAGATGGTGAGTCCAGATATAAGCCCCTTGTAACTGTTCAGACAATCGAACTAGGCCGTTATAATACTGTTATTTCTGAAATTTCATTTTAAGCCTAAAAATTTTTACGTGTAATAAATTTTCTTTGTTATAAGCTTATAATGGAGATAGAAGTCACAGTGACAATTTTTAAAAATTCAAGGATCAAAATTTCCATTTTAAAATTGATTTTTCTAAAGCAAAAATGTTGCCCCTAAATGTGATTACTGAGTTTTTGCTCTGATATTTACATCTAATATAATATTACATATATTTATAGATAAATGGAGAAGTCTGTGAATACCAACTATATGTCCAATCTGAAAAATATTTGTACAGGATATGTACAGACATATTTTAATGCTGTTAAAAATCCATTGTTTTTATAGGTCTTTAAAAAAACAGTTTTTGATTTGCTATTACAAAACGAAATTTGCGGAAGTTCAAATAAAAAAATCCTTATCATTTTGAACATTTTTTATAAATAATATTCAAAAATAATGAACAAAAAGAAAGAAAAGCTTAATTTATATTAAGCATAAAAACTCCAAAACATTTCAAATGAGTTATTATTTAGAGTCTTTAATTTAAATTTTACACTATTATATTTATAAAGTGCGAAAATTGATTTATAATTGTATAATTATAATTAATATTATAATATTTATAATTATAAGTGACAATCAAGAAGCAACTGATGTTGCAGATACGTAACTATTGGGTTGGCAACTAAGTTCGTGCGCTTTTTAAAGGCAACTTGACCTGTTTTTTGCGAGTAAGTCTCCAGAGTTCTACGAACTTGGCATTATGAATTTAGTGGAAAGATGGCAGAAGGTATTAAAAAGTACAATGGAGTTTTAATCTAGCAAATCATATTTTCAACAACATAATCATGAAACCGTTATATATGCAAAATAGATATAATGATCCCACCATTTCGAAAAGAATGGCAGATTTCTGAGTGGTTGTATTCTGTTATATTAGAGGCTTTATGATGTTTATTATGACTGCCTTATAATTCGTTGTGCTAAATTTTCTAATCATAAGTTTATTAGTTATTTTTACTTCGTGATTATGATTATAAATCATGTTTAATTTTTATTACCGGGCCTGTTATTCTTTTGAGTAATATATTATTGGTCATTAAGAACCAATCAAATCTCAGAGAAAAAGTAGAAAATATATTTAATATTCAACTTTGGCCGTGGAAATTATTAATTATTATTTATCTTATAAAAGCATCAATATTGATAAAAATGATTGTACAGGTATATAAATATGAACGATTTTCCATTTCTTTTGATTGTCTAGAAAAAGGACTTCTTTTCAATAGATTGAAGGACGAGTGTAAAGATTGTGAAAAGAATAAATTTTAAGATTATTTCTTACGAATGAAATTATATGGGTGGCAATTAAATGTTATCATGTATTAAAGATAGTTTGACTGTGTAAATAATAAAACTATGTTACTTTTCGTAACTGACATAAATAAATAAATTCTGTAAATTTCTGGCAAAAAACCTAATTTTGGATTTATGATCAGAATTTTTACTGTCCCTGATTTTATATTAAAATTCCTAAATTTATTTTATTTATTTTTTTAAAAATAAATTATATAATAAATATAATGTTTTGGCATCAATTAAATTGAAGATAAAGTAAATTATTTTGTTTTAATAAATCGAAAGAATTATCACCATTTCTCTTTCCAATGGAAATTGATTCCGACACATTCATTTTATTCAATAGTTTCAAACAGTTGCAGAAATGCAATGTCTATCAAGATGAAATATTTTTATTTATTTAATTAACTTTTAATTAAATTAATAAAATTTTTTAAAACTATTTTTGCGAAATGAAAGGTTTCATTGATTTTAAAAATATTTCTATGATAAATCGCGTTTTTTTCCATTAAAGTAACATATTTAACTTATTATCGATAAATACAACAGTAAATAATCAAAGAAATTAAAATTGTTATACTGGTTTTAGTAACTCCAGTGGTGGATTAAAACAATTGCATGAAAATACTAAAGATTTTCCATATTTTTCAGATAAAACTATATAATCTTTTTTATATTTAAAATTATTTGATTAATTTCCGTTTTGTATTGGTTAATATTCACACAAATATTAAACAATTTTTAAAATATTATTATCTGACTCCAAGTATATTTTCTTTTCTTAAAAAAATAATAAATGGTTCGTTCGAGTAAAAAAACGCAATTGAATAGAAATATTTATTAAAAGAAATAAATATTGCTACACAAGAAATAAGCCTGCAATTTTTTAACTATTCTGCTTTGATGCTGCTTTTACCTCTTTGCTCTGCTCCTTGTTTTAAATTCTTTATGGATTTAGAACAATTTTGTTTTTCTTTTCTCTTCTTTTTTAGGAAATCTGACAGTTTCATATATAATCTCCAGTTTTCCTCCATCGACCAATCACTACTCTCAACAGAGATATTTTCCGTCTTTTCTCTTTTCCCACGCATAAACCCGGGGCTTTCAGTTATCCAGCTCAACCTGACCTTAGTCGCCTTAGCTAAATAATTTATTTTGTGGCTGCCTTCAGTATCAAACCCGCAATCTAGACACAGAAATGCGCACACTCAACATATTTATACCTTTTTTCACTATAGGGTAAACATATCTGAATAATATAAGTCTCATATAAAGCTCAGATATCCTAGATTATCTCATTTGCAAATCATTGGGCCTAAAGAGATTCATTTGAATATTGGTTTCGTAATGACTGGCTGAATTAAAATTATTAATAATCAATTTTTTTAGTGGTGTGCAAAAGTTTAAGGCACCTTAACATTTTCATCATAAATTAAGTAATTATCATTTTGTATCAGTTACAAAATCCTATGATTTGTTTAAGTAAAGTAATTGATTTATTTATTAATCAAACATATCTGAAATTTCAGTTTGGCATTTTTGATATTAGAAAACTATTAACTACAAGCCACTTATTCAATTCTATATTAATTTTAACCTATTTCTCAGTATCTCCTGGGCTCATAACAGAAATTATTGAATAAACAATAGAATAAAATAAAATAATACAAATAATACCATAGTATAATTTTAATAACGATAGTTGTTAGCTAAAAATTAATCGGAGATACCGGGATTTGAACCCGGGACCTTCACAGGCGCATGAACTGCTCTGACCGCTGAGCTACACCCCCTGACTAATTTTCAATTTATCTCACACAAATGGCTCGAGCAAAACTTTTGTCAATTTTTGCGTTACTCCTTAAGTCCCCTTGTCAAGCGGCGTTCTACTGCATATACACGTATAATTTTTAAAAATTGATTAAAATATTTCACTGAATTTATTTAATATAATAAAATTCAAATAAATAAAAATGTGTAATATCTTCGTGCATATTTTTTTTAAAAATTTATAATTACTTTACGTAGGATATCGATTTTTAAATATATCTTTTAAGTTTAACACTTATGTAACTTTATTTAAATATCTTGATTTATTTGAATTAAAAACATTCTGTTTTATATTGAAAGGATAAAGGGGAGAGAAGAAACCATTTGTTTCCTCTCAGCAAAACTTCTTAAATGGTAGAGCTTTTACAAATGATGATGACGTTAAATCCGACTTCTTGCTGTTTTTTGCTAATGTTTTATGAACGAGGAATTTTTGTTTTCTGGAAAATGGTAACAGGTCCTTGATAAGAACGGAGAATTCGAATTTATTAAGAATATATTGTTTCATATAATTTCATATCTTTTATTTTTTCAAAAAATTCTTTTATTTTTGGGTTAATATGTAAGTTTTAAGTAAGGGAAAAGATTTTTAATGTTAAAATATGGTGTTTGATTTGTTTCATGATTAAATTTATGATTATTTCTTTAATTGCTTAAGTATGTAAGCATTCTGTACCGTATGTAGTAAGTTCGTCTTTTGGTCGCCTTAGGTATTTTACATACTGCTAAGGACAACTTTTGCCAACTGCTTTAGGATTTTATGATTTTAGGTTAAATAATTTTATTTTTAATCTTTTATTTTTATAAAAAATGCTTATGTATAATTATCTCAAATCGGATTCCCGGATGGAGTTCTTTTAAAGGCGAAAAATGTTGAAGTTCTATTCTTCTTCGCAAATGTTTATGAGTGTATTAAATTTACCTTTAAAAAAGATGATTTAATGTATCATTCTCACTTTATTTCCTTATAATAAATATTAATAATTAATAATTATATTTTTACTTAAATCAATTAATTAAGTTTTATATAAATAACCAATAATATTGTTTCAATACGACCTATTGAATTTTAGTTCAAAGATTGTTTATAAAAATTTCACTTAAAATAAAATAAATTCTTAAAATCAAAATTCTGAGATAGTTTGAAATTTTTTCAGATTTTCGCAATCAATTTTTGAAATCAATAATTCATTATTGCAATCGATATTAAAGTTAAATCTCAGTGAATTTAAGGATTCCATCATAAAATTGAACATTTCCTTTTATATAAAATATAAAAAATCATTAAACGACTTTTTTATTTTCTCTATACTCTTTCAAAGACCTATTGACACTTACGTATATAAGGTATTTAAAAGTCTTTCTTTTGCATTATTTTTTATTTTTACTTTTTGATGAAGAGAAGCTATTGATTGGCCTCAAGAGCACTGGATCTTATCCAAATTGACTTTTTGTGTAGTGGTATATTAAGCATTAGGTTGATGCAATATAAATTCAGGTTTTTAAATCTCAACTTTAAATTAATACAACTCACCTTATAAAAAAGTTTATTAATCGAATTAAAACCACTGGAATCAATGGATTTTTGCCAGCGTGAAACAAGTTTATAATTACCGGTGGTACAGATATCCGGAGTTCTGGAAACGATGAAATTGGCGAAGGCGTTTTTAGCATCGTCTTGGTTTTTGAAATATTTCTCTTGGAGAAAGTTGTCCAAATATTGAAAAAGTGATAGTTGATAGACGAAAGGCATGTATGGCACATGAGGCAGTCTCATAGTTCAATTCGTTCAACTTCTTCAGATCGATGCAAGCGAGCGTTATAATTCGTTCTAGAAAAGGATCATTTTATTGCGTAAAATGAATGAGTATGCAATTTCTAAAAGACGATTTTTTGCTGCTCCGTCGTTTATGCGGTACTCACTTGTCAAGCTTTTTTGGTCTTTCCAAGTTGCTTCAAATGACGAACGACGGTTGATTGGTCGACGTTGAATTCTTTAGCAATTTCTCATGTAGTTTTGCTAGTATGATCTTCGATTAACTGCTTCAATTTCTCATTATCAGTGACTGATGGACGTCTGGCATGAGTCTCATCATCAAGGCTGGTATTGCAGGAACGAAAATTCTGATACGAACGTTGCACCATACAATGGTTGACACTTGATTCACCCCAGGCTTCGTTGATGTTTCAAGCGCTTTGAGTCCAATACGTCCTAGTTTGCATTCCTAGAAGAAAATATTGCGGAAATCACGTTTCGATATATGTGAATAATATCAAAATTATTGACAAAAAAAAGTGCAATAAATTTTTAACAAATATTAATAAAGAACATAAGATTAGCTTACAAATGACATAACTTATTGATCCAAACTCATTAATTTATTGATCTAGACTTAACCTAAATACAAAACATCAAAAACCTGTATTTATATTGTATCAACCTAATAAATAGTTTATTTGCAACCAATTGTTACATTGGAAGATTTGAAACAAAAAATCATTGACGAATTTACGAATATGACAATCGAATTTTTTGAAAAAGCTTGCCTGTTTCTGACATATTATGTTGTTTCAAGTAAAGTAAAGAAGAGGATATGTTGCCTATATGTTTTTGTTTTCATATAAAAATTATAAGTTTCATTGAGGTGTTCTTTTTCTATTTACGCATAAAGATGTAAAGCTACATAATTGACTCACTGTACTTCGTAAATAATTTAAATAGGTACTTGCGAAGCAAACTTCTTTCTCTTACTCAAAGATCAGCTAACCATACAAATTCTCTATGATCTTAACACATTTAAGTGAAGGTCTGTGAACTTATCCAGATTTACTTTAGTCGATAATATTCTTAACTTTAAGTAAAAATTAATTAACTTTAGTACAATTTGGAAGTCATTTCAGTAAATTATACATTGAATTTTTGTCATCAATTGCATTTGTGAATATTGAAATAAATATCTGAATTCAGCGATTTAAATTTGAGTTATTGTGTCGATTCCCATTACCCAAAAATTAGGATTAAATTCAGAATTAATCTATTGAGTAAAAGACCTACATCCTAATAAAACCTTAATTACGGTATGGTGAAATTATAAGGGCATTGTTCACTTAAATTATTTACCACCCCGTTAGACAGACACATACTGTTAAAATTGATACTGTCCACACTAAGTTGCAAGAAACCGAACCGCATTGGTCAATCGAAAAGGTGTTATCCTACTTCAAGATAACGTCAAACCTCATACCGCAAAATTGACTCAAGAAAAAACTTGTCAATTAGGCTGGGAACGTTAACCTCATTCATCACATATCCCGGACATTAGTCCTAATGACTATTGTATGTCTTTGTCAATATCAATTTTTTATCGAGTAAAAAGTACATTCCAAAAATGAGGTCAAAAGTAATCTGAGTCTGTTTTTTGACTCCAATACACCCGAGTTCTTTGAGATTTTTCTTTTATAGATAGATGGGAAATAGTTGTTAAAACAATTGGTGATTATATTTTTTGATTTGTTTGTTCTTGAATAAAAACATTGTTCATTTGAAGCTCTTGATGAAATCACGACATTAAGTATTCCGGTACATTTATTTATTTCCTTTGTTATATACACAAAGAAATATTTATTTTTTATATTTTGAATTAAAAGATATTGATATATTACAACTAGTACTTGTAAATGGTCATTCATAAAGGACTGACATTATAAATTGGCTATAATGTTTTTGCAATAATACCATCGTATATGGTATTTAAGAATATCTATAAATATTGATATTTCAAAATGCAATATTATACAATTCAGCAAAGCATAAAAATTGTCAAAAATCATTTTCAGAAAGAGTCATGTTTTGCTAAAACAATTTGAAAATGCATGACTGCTTTTGGTAATCGTGTGACTTGACGCCGCTAGACTACTGTCTTTGAGGTTATCTTAAAGATAAGGTATACGTTAACAAACCCCAAACCATTGATGAGGTAAAAAAAGAAATTCGAAACAGGATGGCTGAAATTTCCAAGGGCTAATGCCAAAATGTCATAAAAAATTCATGACAAGAGTCATCCTGTGTTTGTACGGACAAGGTACTAATTTGTCAGATGTCTTGTTTCACAAATAACCGCATTGCTCGTATTTTTTGAATAAATTAAATCGGTTTCAAAATTTTTTTAAAAAATATGCTTCATTGATAAATTAAAATGTCAGTCCTTCTTGCATGACCCTTTATTTAACATTTGATCTTAAATCCAATGTTCACACAATAAAAGGAAATAAAATTTTCATCATGATGATAAATTAAGTTAATTTTTTTATTATTTGGATATTTTGAAAGTAACTCCTTAAAAAATTGTTAAGTTCTTTCAAAGGTGTGTGTAGAGGTCTAATAAAATGTATTGAAATAAACAGACTTAACTTGTGAAAGTTTAATTATCGTGATCGAATAAAAATCAACTGACACAAACTCGTTTAAAATATTTATTTCATGAAAAAATTTTTAATATTTTTTATTTCAATAACTAAAAATTTTCGCTTTCAAAAGAATATATTTCCACTTTTATTTGATCTAATGAATGACCTTGACAATTAAAATAAATTTTTAATAAAATGATTTTACTTTTTTAATTAAATTTTACTTAATTTTCTACAAGGAAACTATTTCTATCGTTGAAAGTTCATTCGTCTTTGGAAAGGATATCCAAATTTTGGTCTACTCCATAATCGGTTATAGGTTAAACAATTTATGAATGGAACGGGAGAAAGAATGATGTGAAATAACGATTTTTGACTTGACTAAAGAAAACTGTTGTAAGACAGTGACATGGTATTCTTTTTTTCTTTTCATTAAAACAAAATGCAGAAAAAAATCTATAATAAATGTAATTTATTTTTACAAACAAACTAGAAATACAAAATCTTAGAAGAATCTTTGTCATCATATTTTGTCATCATAATTGTATAAAAAATAAATAAAGGACTAATAAAAATTACAATATATAACTTTAAAGTTTACACATGTCGATATTGTTTGAGATACGATCATAAAAAGATGAAGCCCTGATAAGACGAGCAAAACCATTTTTCTTTGAGATAAAAATAAAGTTTCAGTGAAAATAATAGTTGATTATCAATTATTGAGGTGTCCATACATCATCGTTCTCTACTGACAAGTCTCGATAAAAATGCGTTTCTGACATTGTTGGCACTCAACTTTGCAACACCAAATAAATTTGCAGTGGCACTTTTCGATCACCATTTTGAATTTGGTCAGAAAGGGTCTTTTGCAACAGAGATTGCTACAGCTGTCCGTGGAATTGGACGATGAATTGCAAGTCCGACCGGCCGTACCTGCGATATGCCATTCGGGATTGGAGTCACAGAAAAAGTTTTTCGGAACGTCTTCCAAATAGACCAGATCTCGAGAATGTGGATATTTCTTTTTTGAATGATCAAATGCCTTGTTGTTGTTGTTGGCTATGATCAGACCCTTTCGATATTTCAGATTTTTGTTTGATGCGCTATTTTTCTGCGAATCCAACAGCAGATAGTAAGCGTTATCTGTTTGTAAAAAGGTTTAATTCAAACAAAACAAACTGACATAATAATTATAAAGAAAGAAATAATAATAATAATACTTTTTTTAATCGGGACTTGTTTTACTACACTTTTAATTTAAGGGGGAAAAGAGTTGAGAAAATGTGACGAATACATTTTCCACTCTAATTTACATAAAATAATACCAATGTTGGACCTAAACGTACGAAAACTCAAACGAAAAAAAATAAAATTTCATTTTCCTCAAGATATGAAGGATGAAATGAATCTGTTTTTATTAAGGAAGGCAAGAAAAATTACTAAAATAATTGCTGTTTAAATTAATTGTTAAAACATCGATGGAGAATTTTATGGGTTCGCGATTTCCAGTGCAGAGGAATGGGAAATATAATGGCCAAGGCTAAGTCGATTAAGTAGTGAGCTTTTCAACTACAGATGTGGACATTCCTCCCTGGCAAATGATGTCAACGACAGGCAGGGTAAGTAAAGGAATACATCGTAAACAGGAATGGTTATTATTGACCAGAATTTATTAAAACGATTAACCAAAATCCAGAAGACCACATTTTCCAAGCTATTCAAGTTTTATGACTTCAGTTAAAATAATCAGTTTACGAAATTCATTATATTTCTCAGGCAACACCTGCTTTAAATTGTTAATAAAAATGTCAGACTACGTTCAGATAAATAAGACCGGTTTACGTAATCAATTCAGATCTTTTCTTTGCAGATTAAATTTTCAGCCGTTTAAAACAAAACCTGAACAGCTTTTCGTTCCATAAAATCCATTAACGAAACCATTAGAACGTTCTCGCTATTATTTTTATCGATTTTATTGAAAATAATATTAAAATTAATAAAATAGAATCATCATTTTTGAAATGAGAAACAAAGATAATTTATTACGATTAAAACAAATATTTTAAATTATCAATAAACATAAAAATATATTTTTAATATCAGTAAAAAACGTTATTATTATCATTTTTATTATTGATAATAAATATTTTTTTTTCAATTTATTTAATATACAAGAATAAATAATACCTGACAAATAAAAATAATTTATTATTTACTGATGTCAATTATTTTTCTTTATTAATTTAAATTGAAAGTTTACATTGGAAAATTTTATAATTTATATAATTTTCAATATAATTGATCTGGCGCCAGCTCCAAATTGTAAAATATGGTAATTTTGCTCGAAAAAAATTATAATTTACATGATCTTATAAAAATGGATGCTGAAACACCGCCTTGATTGAAAAAAATTGGACATTTTTCCATAATTAATACATTTCGTCACAACATTCCGATTTCTGTCATAAATTCATTTTATTAATTTTTATTATTGCAAAAAAACCCAGAAATATTAAATTCATTTCAAAATGTAAATTTCCATTGGAAGAAAAACAAATTGAGGTTTTGGGTATTATTTTACAAAAATATTATTATATTATTTTTATTTTGTTTGCTCTTTTTAAAGTGTATTTATCCGTCCTCTTTTCTAAGTTTAATATTGGATTTTAATTGACAATTTTACATTGATGAAAGCAGTTATTTTATTTGTATTGACCTGAAAGATAAAGTCATAATTTATTATGGTAACTTATTTTATATTTATAATAATAAAGAATATCATTTTTCAAAAATTTCCAAAATAAAAGATAAGTATATCGGAACACTGTGGAGACTATCGACGAGCCCACAGACTAGGCGAGTTTTAACAAAATTTTAAGGAAATTCTCAACTGACTTTCTGATTGTAATCATCGTAAAAGCCTGTACAAATATCAAATAAACTTTATTATTATTATTATTATTATTATTATTATTATTATTATTATTATTATTATTATTATTATTATTATTATT
>JBBMKC010252954.1:0-10252 GCA_037834085.1 Bipalium vagum | reverse complement strand
TCTATAATATTCATCATAACAATATGCTTCACCTTACATCTCCCTTACCAGACTTGATTTCGACAGTGAAGACGAAGCTCATGAAAATGGTTTCCAAGTAAATTATCTGATGATTATCGGGAATCGTCTTCAAATAATCATAGCCTCCAAAATATTCAAATTGGCTTAGTTCTAACAAAACTTTTTTATGTTTCAATTTTCCGTATCAGTCCCTTACCTTCTTCACACATCTCGACATCACAACTCTCCGAAGTCAAAAATCCGTCATCAACATAACACCAGGGTCCCGAATCAACATTGGTCGGATTTCGGCAAAAGTTCTCCGTATCTTCCAAATTATTTTCCGGAAATGATTCAGCAGGATGTTTGTTCTGATTGATCCACGGCTGACAGATCTTGCCGGACTTTGTGACTCTCATTGTTCCAATATATTCGGAGCCCGAAGCAGTTTCCTTACACCAATTTCTTTCTATTATTTCAATTAATTATTATTTATCAATAGCTATTCTCACCCTTTGTACATTGAGGAATATCACAGTACTCCCATTCGGGCATCTCTGAATCAATGAAGCACCAAGGTCCATAAGGAAAATTGGTAGGGTTTCTGCAGTAGTTTTTATCTACTTTGGGATCGATGTCCTCAGTTTGATTTCCACCGATTTTCATCAACAACGTTTTGTTCCAATGAAGACAGTTATTCCCAGTTTCGGTCACATTATCAGAGCCGATATATTCTTTGCCAAGAGTAGAAAGGGTACATTTTTCAATTTCTGTAAAAAATATTTATATTTTTATATCTCTGCGATGTTTTTAGTTAATGTTGGAACTTTTTACATCAGACTATTAGACCCCTCAGGATAGTTTATTTAAGTTGCAACATCCAATGAGAATACTTTGGATGTAGAGAAAGATTTATTATTATTCTCAATATATATTGTAATTGAAGCTTTTAGATACATTCACCTGTAGTACTGAACAAGGGCCAGGATATATCTGGAGGAATAAATATGCAACAACGGATGGACATCGATTTTATTTATCTTTTTTTTATCCTTTACGTTCGACATTTAATATTCTTTGTCTAAGACTCCATGAAAATTGAAATTGACTGGTTGAAAGCTGTTACATTTTTAATCATTAATTGATCAGTTATAACAAAAATATATTCTTATATAGACTGAAATAGAAAATAAAATCCATGTTATATAATCCGTGTTGCACAAAACTATGCCACCATTCATAAACAGTGTCATATCAAAAAATGTTGTATAAAACGTGTTATACGAGGCCCAAGTGTATTTGAATAGAATTTATGTTAATTTGATGAAACGCGTTTATTTAAAAAAGAAATGGATTCTGTTCACAAGATTAAAATTATAAAAATATTTAATACAACAGAGACATATGGCAATTTATTTCCTCTATTTTCACACAGCCGGTACTTCAAGGTAGATCCATTCAAACCCTGAAGAGAGGGGAATGGTAAAGAAATGTAATTCACAATGTAATACCTATTGAAACATGTGCAAGAGAAACACAAGTGAGCTGATGAAAATGTAGGGATATAAGTAAAGAAGTGAAGTTGATTTAACTCAGCAACCTCAGAAAAGACATGGCGTAACCATTTATATTATTAAAAAATAAAAGGAAAAAAAAGGAAAGAAGAAAAAATTATCAATTAAAAGAAAAATATTGTTTAAATTTCAGGAATGGGACATGAGATAAAACTTTAGTGTAACTGATTTAGAATCAACAGAGTTGTGAGTTTAAGACATATCAAAAGCGTGACTATGCATTTTCCAAAAGGCTTTATAAAATCTTTAAGAGACATCCTGTGGTAGCTTTTGTCAACATTTTGTTAGACATGAAATGAAGAAGAACAGTGATCTTCAAATATTAATATCTTTACAGGGTAAGTTATCATTTATATAACTAATAAAGCGTTCTAACCTGTAAAATAAGATATTTTACAATAGCACGTCGGACTCAAGATCGCCCACAGCCAACAAGATATGAGCACTGTCCAATTCATCAGGGAAGGCCAAAATCTAAAAAATAAATCTTGTCAGATTAAATCTGAAATATAATATAATGAACTGTGTGGATCAATAAAATTTCTCTTCTTGCTGCTTGCACAAAGAAAGGATATTGAAAGCCACCCGATCACCTTTGCACTACTATTCTTCTAAAATTCTTATAACAATGACAACAAAATGAACTGCCGAACGTTTTCAAAAGACGTCGCAATTGAAATGTAAAGGACTCTCCAAAATATGCCGAGGTGGCCGCTAATGAAAATGTTTATTTTGTTAAATAAAAGATTTCAAAAACGATCTGTCATTTTAATCAATATCTCATTCGTGGTTGTTCTTACCGAGCATTGTGAGCGGAAATATGTATGCAAATGAAGCTTGTGCAACCATTGAAAGTAAAGAATGACTTAAAAGCAGATCAGGTCCTGGTTTACAACTAACCTTTGGGTCACGAAAAATCTACTGGAAAATCTTTAGACCTCAATGGGTTCCCTGTTTCAGATTTGTTTTCACTCTCTGTGAGGAACATTTCAGATTGAAAAAAATCAATAAAATAAAAATTACCATTTTCAGGAAGTCAAAGTTACTTTTATTTAAATTTATAATATTGTGATATTTTTGCAACGCTTTAAGATATCATTGTCATTCCATGTTTGTTAGCAACTATTTCAATAAATTCAGAGATGATTTCAAAAATTTTATTATTCCAATAAAAATAAAAATGCTTAAACAATTTGCCTTAAATTAATTAATTTAAATAAAGTGTCTCTTATTATTTTTTTCGAAAGATATTTTAAAATTAAATTAATATTTTCAAATTAAATTAATACATTAAAATAATGAATATTGGAATATCGAATTTTAAAAAGGACACTTTATAAAAATTTAAAAATTCAAAAATATGTTCAAATACTCACACACTGGTTTATAATGTTGATATAACTCACAATGTTGATAGAAAATTATCATAATTTAATTTTGTTTGTTTCGTTAGAGATTTTTCTTCTTTTTTTATTTAATTTATAATTTAACAGTTCAACTATGGGATACCGATATTAGACTGCAATCTTTCAAGACCTCACATTTTTTGTTCATGACTACATTAATGTCCAGACCACAAAGTGCATCAGTGATTTTCTTTAAACAAGCATTGTGACGCTCTGTACACATTGACATGCTTGGAAAACCATTTTGCGTCATTAATTCCTCAGAAAAGTGAGACCGTCTTTAGACACGAGAATCTTTACAATTATTACACGGACTTGCATGATAGGAAACGAGTTCAAGTGAACTTTATGAATAAATTAATATAATAAAGCCAAAGTCACTCAAACCACTGTTAGAAATCATTTTATTTGCAGGGGAACACAGTTTAACAGTAACAGAAAAAGATTACTCTACTTGCTGTTGTGCAACTTCAAACTGTACGAACTTTGAATGTAAAGATGGAGAAGATGAGACAAAGTACTTCGTTCTTTAAAGGTGCTTATAGACGTACCTCTGCTTTCAAAAGAAATTCGAAGGGTAATCACATCCCTTTTCAATTCAATAGAAATATAGATATCAAAAGATTTTCTAAAATATTCATTGGATTGTTTCACTCTCAGCCACCAAGATTTTTTCGATGCCGTGACGAAAAAGGAGTCAGAAATGATTTTACGAGTAGAATCGCATGATGCTGTCAAGAGACGAAAACCTGTACAATACATTGGGTAGAATATTCATCACGCAAATCAGTTAAACCAGCTCCTCCATTTTCGATAGGAGAAGAGAGGTAATTAGACTCGGCTTGTGGTGGTAGTTTCAGGATTTGTTTTAAGTATGATCTGATTTTTGAACTTCTATTCTCATTACCCGAACCAGGTTTTAATGGTCTGCAAATCGAGTTAATTTTTACTTCTCTAGTTCTGAATGGAAAAACCAAACGAAAATGCAAAAATATTTTGTAGACTTTTAGTTTTTGCCTACCGAACAAGGAAGAATTGAAAATCATATTCAAATCGGCAATAATTTTATTTAGAATTTCATAGGGCGATTGATCAATTTCCACACCAACAGGAACACCCAAATACTGATAGAAATCTTTGGAAATCAGCCGATGAAATGGAATATTGTAGATGGAAATGACACTAATCATTTCATCTTGTGGCAAATTTAGGAAAGCACATTTCTCAGGATGGTAGTGCATTCCTGACCACTCAGTGATTGAAACGGCTGCATCGATAATTTTCTGTAAGTCAGCAGAATTATTGGCAATAATGGCGATATCATCTGCATAATCCAAAACTCTTATTAGAGAAGTTTCAATCATAAAAGATAGGAAGGAAACACAGCTAACAGCTTCAAAAACCGGATTTATTGCAATTCTCGAAAATTAACATGGAAAATGGACAGCCTTGTCTCACACCACTCCAAATTGGCAAATTCCACATTGTCAAAAGCCCACACTTGTAAAATGTACTGGTATTATGGTAAAATAATTTCAATATTTTTAAGAAGCTGTTGCCAACCCCTATATATCGAAGAAGTGACCACAGATATTAATATGGAACACTCAGAAAAGCGTCTTTGATGTCAAGCGAAGCAATTGAAATTGGCCAAATTTTTGAATATTTAGAGTGTTTCAAAGCTGTAGTTAGAACTGCATTGTGCTCACCACATCCCTCATATTTATTAACACATTTTTGACAAAAATGAAGAAGATTATTATCCTGACCCAGATGTTTAATCTGTTACAGAGAATAGCAGCGAAAATGTTGTGGGAAGTACAGAGAAGACCAATTGGTCTCCAGCTTGACACCAGATGATAATTATCACTTTTGTCTGATTTTTGAATTAAAGATCTTTTAAACAAAGTCCAAAGAGAAGGCATTGTGCCGGATTCAATTATTTTATTAAACAAGAAGCATAAGATGTCACGGACAAAATCCAGATATTTCAAGTTACTGTATGTAATGCCATCGCATCCAGGAGTTAAGTTATCTACTTTTTCCAGTATCATATATACTTCAGCAGCTGAAATAAAGTAAAGGTATAGTTCGGTCGAAGAAGACTTAAAAATTCGTTGAAGACCCAAGTTCTGTTTTCAGGGAAAGAGTGAGTAAAGTGTTCAATAATGTCTACCATTGGTGGTCGGGAATCAATAATATCGTCATTGAGAATCTTATTTACTGTGTTTTTCATTTTTTTATTAAAATAAGATCTTACAGCAAATTTATTCACTTTCTCTTTGAACATGCTTGACTGAAGATATGATTTATAATGTGAAACGGAAAGGAAGACACTGACAATTTTATTCATGATACGGTCAACGTCATAACCATTTTCGATCATTTCTATTAAAAGTTTCAAGCCCTACTTTGTCTATTTTTTCTGCTGAGCCTTTTCTCTAACCTAGAAATGAACAGCGTTGAAAGAATGAAATTCAATCTCACAATTCAAGGTCTTATTACATCATTTAAACATGATGTAATTTTGTATCCAAAATGATCAATTTCTATGATTAAAGGTGAGTGTAAGTGTTGTAGATGCAGCAATTCTTACCGAGAAAGGCTATAGATGTTTTCCAAAAAAACGTTAAAAATAAATGAAAAAGGAATGAAAAGGGAACTGATATAACTGAAGGAAATAAATTATGTTAATTTTTGTCAACGTAGAGAGTCATTGATTTTTTAAAATTGTTGCAGAAATATCACAGTTTTATAAATTTAAATAAAAGTAACTTTGACTTACTCAAAATGGTAATTTTATTTTTATTTTATTGATTATTTTTCAATCTGAAACGTTCCTCACAAAGAGTGAAAAAATCTGAAACACGGACACCAATGAGGTCTAAAGAAAGTAACGTTCCTCATTGAGTAGACCTTCGTGACCCAAAGGCCAGTTGTAAACCGGGACCTGCTCTGCTCTCTTATCATTATTTACTTTCAATGGTTGCACAAGCTTCATTTCCATACATATTTCTGCCCACAATGGTCGGTAAGGACCTCCACGAATGAGATATTGATATAAATGTCAGATTTTTTTCGAATCTCTTATTTAATAAAAAAACATTTTCATTAGCGTTCACCTCGGAATATTTTGGTGAGTCTTTTCAATTTCAATTCCGACGTCTTTTGAAAAAGTACGACAGTTCATTTCGTTGTTATTGTTATAAGGGTAGTATTGGTAGAGTAGGAGTGCAAAGGTGATCGGGTGGCTTTCAATATGCTTTCTCTGTGGAAGTATCATGAAGAGAAATTGTAATGATGCACACAGCACATTATATTATTTTTCAGATTTAATCTGACGAGATTTATTTTTTAGATTTTGATCTTCCCTGATGAATTGGACGGTGCTCATATCCTGTTGCCTATGAGTGATCTTGAGTCCGACGTGCTATTGTAAAACATCTTACTTTACAGGTTAGAACACATTTAATTAAAAAAATGATAACTTACCCTGTAAAGGTATTAATATTCGAAGATCACTGTTCTTCATCATTTCATGTCTAACCAAAAAGTAACAAACGCCTTCACAGGCTTTCTTGAAAAGAATTTGTGAAGACTTTCGCAATGTTATAATATAGTTACGGTTTTAATGTCTTATATTCACAACATTAAGTAAAAACGTCGAGTAACATCACGACCACAGATTTCATATTTTGTTATGCATAAAAATATAAATATTGTTTACAGAAATAGAAAAATGTACCCTTTCTACTCTTGGCAAAGAATATATCGGCAATGATAATGTGACCGAAACTGGGAATAACTGTCTTCATTGGAACAAAACGTTGTTGATGAAAATCGGTGGAAATCAAACTGAGGATATCTATAAAAACTACTACAGAAACCTCATCAATTTTCTTGTTGAACCTTGGTGCTTCATTGATTCAGAGATGCCCGAATGGGAGTACTGTGATTTTCCTCGATGTATAAAAGGTGAGAATGACTATTGATACATAATAGTTAATAGAAATTATAGAACGAAATTGGTGTAAGGAAACTGCTTCGGGCTCCGAATATATTGGAACAATGAAAGTCACAAAGTCCGGCAAGGTCTGCCAGCCGTGGATCAATCAGAACAAACATCCTGCTGAATCATTTCCTGAAAGAATTTGGGAAACATGGAGAATTTTTGCCGATATCCGACCAATGTTGTTATGTGGATGACGGATTTTTTACTTGGGAGAGTTGTGATGTCGATATGTGTGAAGCATAAGTGTCTCGAAAACCTTCTTCGGTTGCTGAATGAACCTACATTGGATGGAGTAAGTTTTTTGTTATCCACATTTAGTAACATTATGATCAGCTTTTACTGCTTTTTCCACATTTCAGGACATACTTGCAGTGGGGCTTCCTTGGAGGAATTGAGAATTCCAGTCAAATCTACTTTCGAAAAAATTAGCCGGTTGAGTTGGTCGAGGGGAATTGGATGCATGAATTTTCCCTGTCGCTCCACTTTTACAAATTGCTATTCCTTTTCAATTTTACCAAATTTTGAGAGAATGACTTTATCCCACTTCATTTGATCAAGTATTTCATCTAACTCAAATGGATTGAAGACCAAATATGATCCAAAATTTTATGAATTTTATTCCCGTCTTATTTCAAACTTGGTCGGATTGTTGTTCCTAACATCAAATAATGGAGCTTGAATGCTTTCCCAATGCACTACACAATATTGAAACCTATTGAAAAATAGACAAAAGAAATACAACTGAGCTGATAAAATGTAGATGTATAAGTAAAAAATTGGAGTAGGACAAATGAAAACGACTACACTAACACAACAAAAAAAGGATATGAAGTAACCATTTATATTGATAACTGACAGACGTCGTTAAATGTAAGCCTAAAAAGGAAAGAAGAAAAATTCATCAGTTAAAACAAAATATATTGTTTAAATTAAAGGAATGGACACTGAAAAACAACTTAGAGAAAGGATATTGAAAACCACCCAATCACCTTTGCACTACCACTCTACCACTATTACCCTTTTCAGTGATACGTTATCACAATGACAACGAAATGAACTGTCGCACTTTTTCAAAAGATGTCAAAAAAGTTTTTTTTTGAAATGTAAAAAAAGATTTACCAAAATATGCCGAGGTGAACGCTAATGAAAATGTTTATTTTATTTAATAAAATATGTGAACAGAAAACTGACATTTATATCAGTATGTCATTCGTGGCCATCGGATTCAATAAGCACAGAAGACGTTAAAGAAGTAGAAAAGAACTTCTAATGGCATGTTTATTGATGAGAGGTTCATGCAGGTACTGAGAAAGTCGTAGAATATATGAAGGGAAAACATGATATAAATGGTTTGTGGAGTAAAGTACGGAAAATATTGTAAGAATGGGAAGCGTTCCAGAAGCATAAAGTGGTTATATCAGCGACAAAAGAGGTCACAGAAAAATTGGAAGCATCTGAGATGTTTGAGAAAATTTATGTCGACATCTGCGGGCCGTTAACGGAAACCAGGAGGAGGAAGAAGTATATCCTAGGCACGATAGATCAGTACAGTAAATATATCTGCTTAACTGCTGTAGGAAGGCAGTACAAAGATACGATTATAGATGTATTAAAAAAGTTTTTTTAAAAAGTTGGTTCTTAGTCTATCAATTTGGACTGCCCGAAGACATATGAGTCAAAGAAGATGGCAGAGCTCGCGAAAAGTAGTTCTTTCCGAAATAAGGTTCTCCAGCCATTACTAACACAACACTAATAGACAGGTCGAACGACAATTTAGAACTATTAGGGAGAGACTGAATGCAGCTAGAGCACAGCAAGGAAGGAAGGATTGGGAGGAACTATTGCCAGAGATTGTTTTTATCATTGAATGTAACAAAGCAAAAGACGACTGGAATGAGCCCGGAGGAGAATGTTTGCAGCAGACGCATAGGTCGAGAAAGATGGTATCCGTCGAGAGAGAATGTAGGTAAAATCGATTACGCAAAGGAATTTTGAAGTGGGTGACGATATCCTGATCAAAGCTGAAACGAGGAACAAGAATCAGCAAAGATACGATGATCCATATCAAATATAAAGGAAGATAAATTGACGACGATATTTTTCAGAAAAATAATCTTAGAACAATATTTGTTAAAATCAATAATGAATGATTAACAAATAATAATTGAGATTTGAAAAAGATGTGATAGTATTGGGACAAGTTCAAGAATCCATTATTTTACGTGAAAGATGTTAAAGATGCTCAAGCGAAAAATAAAAACAAGACTGAGAATCCTAAGCAAATGTAAAATGCGTTTTAAAACACTTTGGCTCTTGAATTCAAATAACCCCTTGCAAAAATAATAACTATTAATAGTATTAATGAAATTATTATCAGTAATATTTGTCAAATATTATTACTTTTACATTTAGAACAAAAGATATTTGAGTGATCTGACTGACATCGGCTCATTGTCACCCACTCCAAATACCGGCTCCTTCAACGCCTATCTGGGCAACGCCATTCCATTTGCAGTGTCCTCAGACTCCAGAGTTGTGCTCACTATTTCGGAAGTAGGAGAGGGTCGTGTTAGTTTTGCAGACTCCATCAAATACTTGGATCCAGAATATGAATTCGACATGAGACATCTTTATCAAAAGGTCTTCGGTGTCAATCATGACAAACCTGGAGCATTGACGAAAGAATTATTACAAGAAGTATTTTTACAATTGATTTGCCATGAACCTCTAGAAACCTGTCATATGGAATTGTCACAACTCCATTGGAGTATTACATATCAGAAACCGATGGAACTAATCAAGCGCGGACTAAAAATTGTTATTACCTTTAACCCGAACTTTTTTGCTTTTAAAATAGAGGATACAGAATTCTTCCCCATTTTGAAGGCCGCTGGCATTTGGATAAATTATTTTGATTTCGAAGGTAAAGTGGAAATTTTGGTTGAACCTTATTTGAAGACTTTCCCCTTGGTTCACCTTTTACATTTTTCATCAATAGATTATAAAAATCTTTTGAATATCTCTGATTACCTTAATTACTGTATACGGAACATGTCAGATTGGATTTTCACGGGAGATACTACAGTATCTGGCCATTGAAATAGACTCAAGTACAGGGTGTTTCATAAGTAACTGACATTTTTTAAATGAATGATTTAATATTAAATTTTTAATTCTTGGAACCAATAATTTGTTTATATATTCATCATATCATAAAATATCAGCATGAAAAATTACACAATAAAAGAACGTGTGACAAT
>JBBMKC010252943.1:0-10253 GCA_037834085.1 Bipalium vagum | reverse complement strand
CTCCATAAGCTCTTGCTCTTTTTCTTTAAAATTGTTGTTGGTTGGTGCTGGGACCTCCTTTTCTATGGATCCCAACACAGTAATTATAGATTTTGGAAAATACAGTTCCTTAAACTAAACAACAAATATAAGCAAATATTGATATACCTAATAAAGAAATAATAAAAACCCAATTTAATTATAGTGTCCCGATTAATTCCGCCTCTACTGTAAATGATTTTTCATTCAAATAACTGAATATCTGATGAGCCAATATGAAGGCTAGATTTTGAATTTGGAAAACATTAAAAAACTTAATAATTTTTTCTGATAACCATTGAGACGAGGTTCAGCGTTATCTTGCTGTAGAATGACATCTTTTCTGTTACATATTATTGAAATTTTTCTATGATTTTTTATATAAAAATATGTTGCAGCTCTAATTAGGTAATTAACGATAATTATTTTACCCTTAGGAAATAATTTAAAATAAACTATGGTTTGTTTTACCTATCATAGAAATGATATTTCTTTTTTTCATGTTAGCATTAATGTGAAGCATTTAATGATATTTGATTAGTTAAACACTAAACCATTTTCATGATCAGTTATAAACCGCTATAGAAAAGGTTCATGCTGCTGCTTAGTCTTTTAATAATATAGATTTTCTTCGTGTATCCTGAGATCATGATGTAATTTTCAATAGATGTGTGGGATATTTGATAATTTTCAATAGAGGAATGTATTCTGTCATGCTTAGATCTCTTATATTCTAAGAAAGATAAGATTTTAGAGTGGCTGATTTTAAGTTGGTTCTTATGAAATGAAAGTATTGGATTAAAAAGTATCTGTGGGATTACTACAGCTTTGAATTTGTATAAATTATCTACATCAATATTGAATAAATCTTTGATATCAAGATAAATTATTATAAATTAACGTTTATTAATATCTATTGGTTTGGAATCCATAATAGTAAATCGTTTTTAAGTAATTTATTAAGTGATAAACAAAATGCAGACATTTAAATATATCATCAACTTTAAAAAATATCTTTATACCTGAATTATATATAAATATGATGAACACTATTAATTTACTAAATTTATTCTTGTAATTTATTAAATTACATTAAAATAAATTTTAAAATCAATTAATTAGAACATTAAATTAACTTTCAAAAAACATTTTAAAAGTATTAACGGTCATTAATTTTTAAAAAGCAATACATTAAAAAACATTATTTTAAATTAAAAATTTTCATGCTCGTATCAGTCTCTTTTTAACGTTAAAATGTTTAATCATTTGAAAAGATTATTTAAAAATATTAAATCTTTTTAAAAATCAAATAGCAATTTTTAAAACTAGTAATAGATATTTTATATTTTTCTTCATTTTGAATTTTTTAAAAATTTTTTTAACTTACTAAGTAACGTAAGCTTTTATAGAAAAGTCAAATATCTTCATGCCAGAAGAAATCAGATATATTCAAACATCAACTTCAAATCTATATAATTTTAGTACAGACAAAAGTATGTTTTTTCTATTTATATACTATTCTATACATATAATAATAAATAAAAATCAAAATTTGATTATATAAATTATTTTAATGGCACTACATTCAAATTGAATTCTCCCTTCTCAATCGCTGCGTTCATATAAAATGAAAGAAATATTTTTGTTGCACTAAAAAATTATTTTCCTATCTAACCCATTCACTTGTCATAATAATATAATAAAACTTTGTGTTATAAGGACAACAATATAGTGAGGTGAGTTATAACTCGTGTTTTTAAACTTATCTCTATATTGAAATTTTTTTTAATAATTTTAACTTTTTAATATCAATATAATCATTAATTTATATTATATATCATGGTGATTATTCATAGATTAAAAGCGTATTTATTTTGAAAATTTATTTAGATATTTACTTTCAAAATGAGTAACTTACCCATCGAAATCTGAGTCATTCTGAGACATTACTGAAAAAAAACTGAAAAGCAATAGATGCAACAAGGAAAATATGTGAAGTGGAGGGTAAAGGATCAGTATCAATTCTGACTTCACAAGAATGGTTAAATTTCAAAATGGTCATACCAGCTTGGATTATGTTTTATATAAAGGACGAACAACTGTCTTTGATTCTGAGCTTCTCATAGATTCAGTCAATTCAATTATTTTATTTTCTCTTAATTCATCATCTTGTAAAAGTCGATAAAAAAATACTATAATCACATAAACTCTCATATTACTAAATTAATTAATTAACTAAACCCATTACAAATTTATATCCATTGTTTTGATTCAGTTATTATATGAAATTTATTTTGAATTAAAATAAAATTAAGAATAAAAATTGTCATTTGAGTATTATTTGTTATGGATATTTTTAAAATATAATTTCTTAAAAATTTGTACTTCTTAATGGTCTTCCATCTAGCATAAAATAGTTTTGATTTATTATACCATCCAAAAATATTATGGCGATTTGCTATTACAAATGTAAAAAACTATCAATGTCTTTATACAATGATTATCTGCTACTAAATTATTGTAAATTCATTTTTTCAGAGTAAAATTAACACCTTGTGTAAATTGAGTTATTTTAAAAAATTTTAAAAATAGCGTACATTGAATTTTTTTCAATAATAAATCTAATTATTTTGTTTAATTTTTCATTTAATTTAATGTAATCATCCATAATATAAAATGTGATTTCTTTTTAATAAAATTTTGTAACTCGTCTTATTTTTGTCTTTCCTTATTGAGTTTTTGTTTTCTCCAAACTTTGTTTGACGTCTTTGATAATTTCTCTTGTTTATATTTTAGACATTCATTAATACTTTGTCAGCATTATTTTTTATTACTTATGCCGTACACAGAAAATAAAATATTAAATCTACATGCAAATTCTAAAAATATCAAATTATATTGATCCAATTAATGAACATTGTATTTTACCTTTTTTATTATTCAATAAGATTTGAATAAACTTCTCTATATATTGTAAATTTTTTATATACAAAGTATTCGATTAAAATTTTTAAATATTTTAGTAAATAATTGTTTTGCACGAAATAATATTTCTTAATAATCAATTTTGTGGAAATTTAGATTTTATTGTATAGAATTCTTCTTTAGATAAGAAATCTAATTTTCGTTTTTCAATATTTAAATTTTCATTTTCCTTCATTTTTAAGAAAAAATTTAGCTTTTTAATTTTTTATATATTTTTTGTTTTACTGTAGTGTTACAAGTAGATCCAGTAGATATGAAGTGCAGTATTTAATTGCATGAAACATTTTTTGGAGTGAAACAAACAAAAATAATCGTCCCTGTTTACGAGGTGAAATATAATGTAGAAAGAAAAACAAAATATATTTCTACAGATTTCAATGTGATTTTATTTCATTCTATTTCTGTTTGTTTTTATTTATGAAATTCTGAAATATATTTTAATATCTAGAATTTTCCAAAACAAAGACTTCGACTTAAATAACGATTTAACCAATATCATAATAAATCATGTCTATTTAAGTAACAAGTATTTTAATTAAAAGCAGGCTAGGCTAGATTCTTACACTTTTCTATTATATAGATAATTTGAATGTATTTGAAAAACATATTATTTCTCATTAAATATTGATACAAACTCTGGGACTTTAACCGGCAATTTTGTATAATTTTAATTAATATTTAAGAGTTTTAAAAGATTTTTTATTATAAACGAATAAAAATATAAATTACTTTTTATTCTAAAATTTATTTTAAAAATATTCAAACTTTAAAGTCTTGGCGATCTCTAACTTTTAATTATAAAATAAAATGAAACTTAAAGTATGATATAATAATAATTTGATAATTAATTATAATTAATATATTATATTTTTAAACAATATTAAAAGGGTATTTTAAAATATATATTAATAGCTTATCTAAAAACTTAAGTTTTTTCTTCAATCTATTAGAACTATATTTAATGAAATATTGACCGATTAAATTTTTGGGTTGACAAAAAATCCTTTAATGGACTATTCTTCGACGATCAAGCTCCACAGAAATCGGGCCTCCAAAAAATAAATAATATATCGAGTAATTTTTGAATTCTAACTTTTCAAATGCCTTTTCAAACTTCTGAAATTAGGATCAATCATATTCGTTCTTTCAGACAAATCAAAATCTCTATCCTCAGAGCTTAGACTTACATTTAAGGCTCATGAAAGCTGTAAATGTGAAAGTCGGCTTCTCATTAACAACTTATTAAGACTCAACAAAGTTAATCATTTCAAACATGACTACTGCCTCCATAAAGTTATTATTACAGTTATTTATCCTGTTTAAAATCTACTTAATTTTACCCGAATCAGGCGAAACCCGATTCTTTAACCCATCACCACCTTAATGAAAAAGCTCATTCAAGAACATTAATTATCAAGTAGTCAATATAAATTTAAGAAATAATAAATATATTTTTATTATTTTTATTAATACTTTATTATTAATTCAAGTTATTTTTATTCAATCCTTTATATATTTTTAATATAATATATTAAGACTTAAAAACCCAAAAATGTTGATAATTTTTTCTGGTGAAATCTATTACCATTAGCAATTCTATTACGAAAAAATGTGACAGATTGTTACACAACCGATATAAAGAATAATAAGTTAAGTATCACATAATTTTCAGGAAATCAATTGTTTCAAGACAATTACGTTTATCTGATTTAATTTCGTTAGGTTAATTTTGTTGGATAGGTTTCATCTGACTATTTTTTATTCTGGGTATCATAAAAGATACTAAAAGAAGTTCAAAATTTACTTGATCAGTAATGTCACTAATCAACATGTCACAAAATAAAAAATTTTTAATTTTGAAATTCATACTTTAAAATATTGCGAAAGGTTTAAACAAAGAATTAGTAATAAAGAATAATTAGTAAATCTTGTTTTATCATTAAGTCAATAAATTTTGAAAATCAGAAATATTTTAGAAAAAAACATCTTTTTATATAATATAGATTTATTGTAAAAATATTACAATTGGTTAATACATTTAAAATACTATTTCATTTCAATTTAAATATAGAGAACTTTATACACACTTTCATTGGTTGAAATAAACATTAATGAATAGTATAAATATAAATAATACACTTTATTATCGATTGCTAGCTTACACAACTATCATCAACACTAGCATTTCATCCATACCAGCGATTATTATTAGAGTCATGGACAATGACAAGTAAACTCCTGTTTATATGGAAATAAGCAAACTAATAACACAGAAATGTTATACAAAGTCTTAACTATCAATTATGGATTCAATCAAAATAAGGCGATATTATGTAATGCTCAACAAGTCACTCCATATTTTCATCAAAGTGGAGAATAACTGGTCACTGTCTGCTGGCAGCTCATAATCTCGTTTCTAACAGACTTGTACATTTTCTATTCAGGTAATATTTGGATTATTACTAAGCCATAAAAAAACATTTACATCATAAATCTCTGAAAACCTCTTTGTTAATTTTGAGACATGTACTGGAGCATTGCTCTGTTGAAATTGACCGCAATTTGGTAAAAGTTTGCATATAAATGGCAGTAGACCAGTTTTAAGAAGTTGATTTTGATATACCATCTGGTTGTTAATCCAAAATATCTCCAGCATCATCATAAAATTCGTGAATATAGTTTTAAAAATCCACTCTTTTTGAAGCAGTTTTTTGAGAAATACTTTCATCACATTGCTACCGAGTTCAATGTATCAAAGAGGTTAAATACTTTAATTTGCATCAAATGAATCTGGAAATCAAGTTCAATTATGATTTGTACACGTATTTCTTTGTGGTAATAAGCTTTTAAAGTTTGTACTTAAAGTTACTTTGATCACAAGGCTAAATTAACTAGTAGTATTCGAAGGCAAGTTAAGAATTTTTGATTTTCTTTAATGACATTGATTCAATGTACCGTGTAGTTACTATTGGACAATTTTCCTCTTTACCTGAAGATCTCATTTAACCAACCAATTTGTTAAAATTACACTAGTCAGAGTTATAATTAACAGACAAACGTTGAACACCTTAAAACCGAGGGTTTTTACTTTTTCCAATTACTAACAATACTCTCATCTCATCTTCCCTATTAGAACAAAGAATTCACTTAATTTATTAAAATTTTGAATTCTCTATTACTTTCATTGTTAAATAAATAAGTACGTTCATGGAGAAATATAACAATTTTAAGCTGACATTTATAGTATTTCTCATTTTATTTAAAATGTCTGAGTTCTCCCTATAAATAAAATTTTCAAAATATATTTAAATTTCTTAGAACTTATTTGAAAATTATATTTAGTTTAGGATAATATGCTACTGATAAAAAATCAGTAGTTGTTCCTAAACTAATATTTTTAATTCTATTTATAAAGTTTAATAAATATTGATAAAATTTAATTAATTAATTTAAAATACTCTTTAATATTTAGAGCTATTCTTGTATTGTCATTTTTAATAAAAGTATAAATCAAAGCCATAATAATATATTTCATTAAATCCGATTACTTAAATAAACTTTTCAAACATGGGCCTTTTTATAAAACTCACCTTTTTAAAAAATTAAATTATTTACTTTATAAAATTTTACCAACATTTAAAAATATATAATTAAAAATATTTTAAAAACTGTAACTTTAAAAAGTTAATAATTTTTAAAACTTTAAATTAAAAAAATTTAATAATCTTTAATTTAGGAACGAGGTCCTTATTTAAAAAAATTCAACCAAAGTACTTGTTTAAACTATTCCTTAGAATAAATAATACTAAATTATACATCTCATTATTTTTATATGGTTTGAATGAGATTTATACAAAGAAAGAATCCCTATAATAGCAATGGAATGAGTTCCAAACGTATCCTGAAATTTTCTTTATTAAGTAACTTAGGGTAATACAAATAAAAATCGCATAATATTTCAAAAATTTTCATTATTAATTAATTTATTTTATTTTATTTTGTAAGAAAGATCATTTAACTTTAAGATTTCATAATAAAACAATAATTTTCCCTTTTAAATAATAATTCTTAATTCAATTTTTATTAAAAGTATATTGGTAATTTCAAAATTATATTATTATACATAATTATTTTATATTTCAAAAATTATTAAGGAAATATCTGTTAATATCCATTACATTAAAAACTGTTAACATGCACTTACTTAAATATTCACTGTGTAGTTTATTTCACTCATTATAACTATGTAATTTTTCTAGTTTTTAACAATTTGTATGTTTTTTGTTTATTTTAATTTTTCTTAATATTTTATATTTTACATTGAAAGTTATTGTATTAGCGTTTAAATAGACAAATAATAAAAAGAAAAATATTATGTATAAATCCAAAAAGAAACAAATGCATTACAAAATGAACTGAAGTATCTTTTGGAAATGAAAATAACGGGTAATTAAAGATAATTCTTGTTAGAATCTCAATTTCATCTTTTAATCCTAAATTAGAAATTTTAAACAAGGATATTCTCTTTTCTGTTGATTGAAGGAAACTTTCTATTTTTATAATTTATTTTTCAAAATGATAACGGTGGCAAGGAAAAAAGATTTTAAAATTAACTCTTATCTCACATTCAATAACTAAAAAATTTGATGTCTATAAAATATCACAGTGGTTGCATCTTAATCGAATAGATATTGGTTTTAAGATGTTGCCTTTTGATTTCGAAATCCTAAAACATCAAAAACTTTTATTAATATGAATCCAGAAAAAATATCAGAACTATCAATAAAAAAATAATCGACATTGGATTTAGAATATTTTAGTAAGTTATTTAATGTTTGTCACAAATCTTGAATCTCATTAAAAACGGAGTTCATATAAACACTTAAAATTTGAGATTCAACATTTTCATTCATTAAATTAAGTAATTGAAACTCTGTCTAAGATGCTATGATTAATTAATGCTGTGATCATTAATTAATAATTAAACAAAATTCAAATTAATTGATTAATTTGAACATTTGCTTTATGATCATTGTACTATTAATTATTCATTATCAAAAAATATATAAATATTTCAAAATGATAGATGTAATTGGATTAGAAAAAATAAATTTTAAACAAAATTATTATAATCACTTATGGAGGAATGGAACTAAGATTATTTCGATCGGCATTCAAATGAACTAATTTGGATAGTTTTCCAAGAGTACTTGGTAGCTTCTAGAAAGATATTGGGTACTATTTTACTTTAACAACCCTGTGTTATAAACAGACCAATCATAACACAGAGTTATTTTTAGATTTTATTTTATATAGGTATTAATGTTACGAAAGTAAAATAGAACCAAATAAACTATTCTGTGCTCTCCAACCCGTTAACATTTCAAAGGAACCATATTAGAAAATTGATTTTTAATTAAATTAAGTTCTATTTTAATTTAACAACATAAATGATCTATATAAAATAAAATCTAAAAATAACTCTGTTATGATTGGTCAGCTTATAACACAGGGTTGTTAAAGTAAAATAGTACCAGATATTGTATTTAACTAAGCATAATAATGTTAATAATAATAATAAAATAATAATGAAAAGAAAAAGAAAACAAATTAAAACTTCGATTATCATAACTATGAATACAGTCTAATATGGATAAATAAAATCAATTTATGCTTAAGATTAGGAAAAGATATTACGATTTATTTTATAAAATAATCGTTTGAATATTAATTTGATTTATTTATATTTTTGTATAAATGAAATCATCTCACCTTTAAGAGAATTTCTGTTAGATACAGTTCTTGTAATTTGTTACAGCTAAAGAAAATACAAATTAATATAATCTCGTATGTATAAACTATCTTCCATTGATTTTTTCAATTATTTCTCTTCTGATGCACATTTGAACAAAATTTTAATAAACATTATCATTTTTTGTTTTTACTTAAGGTTTTCAATTAAAATTTTTATTGAAGTTGAAAAATTATGGTTTATTAAATATAAAAAAATTTTCGAAAAATATTTTAAGAATATCTATATCTATTTATAGATTTTATTAAAAAGTCATTTATTAGGTGTACAACTATGACTCCGGGTTTTTTAATAAGAAAACAAGACATTTATTACAAAATTTATTTAAAAACATTTATTGAAAAATGTTCCATTGGAAGCTACAACCTTTGCCCACCTTTCAGGTAACGAATGAATTCTATGAAAGAAAAAATCTGGTTTTTTTGATAAAATCCAGCTGTCAATCCAATTTTGGAGGTCTTCAAGGGAACTGAGCCCCTCTCCGGAAAGTGCTGATTGCAAAGAGCGGAAAAATGGTAATCCGAAGAAGCGATGTCTGGTAAATATTTCGGGTGAGGTAAGACTTCCCACTTTGTACCTTCTAAGTAATTATTTACAACTGAATTAAAGTGTGGTCTTGCGTTATCATGTTGTAAAATTATCTTTTCGTGTCTAGTCACCCATTCCAGTTGTTTTTCATTCAAAGCTTGCTTCAAACGAATTAATTGTGATCGATAAAGTTTACCAATTAGTGTTTGAGAAGATTTTAAAAATTCATAATAGATCACTCCTTTCTGATCCAACCAGATACACAACATAACTTTCAAACCGTGGTCATTTTGTTTCGGTGTTGATGGACCAAGTTCACCTGGCATCACCCAAGCTGCTTTGCGATTTAGATTGTCACAACGAATCCATTTTTTGTCTCCTGTGATAATTCGAAGCAAAAAACGTTTCCTTTTTTGTCTATGAAGAAGGACATCACAAATTGCTTTTCGCCATTCAATGCATCTTTCTGTTAATTCATGTGGGATCCGAATTCCTAATTTTCGAATAATTCCTAAAGCTGCCAGACGTTCTGAAATGCATTGTTGAGTCATATTAAATGCGACAGCCAGATCAGATTGTGTTTGGCATGGGTCTTCGTACAACAGCCTTCTCACATCTCTATCTTCACATTGTTTTCGTTCGTATCATATTGACCATTTCTAAAACGGCAAACTAATCTTTACATGTGTTCATCGAAGGCGCATGTTTCATAGGTATCTCGAAGCAAGCGGTACGTTTCCGCTGCAGTTTTCTTGGCAATAAAGTAATGTAGAATTCCTTCCCCCAAATTTCGTTTATTTGGGATGAATATTGACATTTTGAATCGCTATAACATTTAAACAAGGAATATTAAAACAACTATCTCGTGATATTATTAATTATATGATATTTTTGTTTATAAATCAATTCA
>JBBMKC010252932.1:0-10253 GCA_037834085.1 Bipalium vagum | reverse complement strand
AATAATAATAATAATAATAATAATAATAATAATAATAATAATAATAATAATAATAATAATAATAATTAAATAATAAATAATTAAAAAAATAATAAAATGATAAATAATTAAAAAATAATAAAAAAATAATTTAACAAAATAATAAAAAAAAATTATTATTATTATTAATTATTATTAAAAAACTTTAAAAAATTATTAAAAAGCCAGAACAATTATAATTACAAAAAATCTTCACCTTACTAAAGAAAGAATAATTTAATAAAATCATAGTTTTTATCCAGCCCATATCACCAATGTCACTTTGATCATTTGGCCAGCTTGATAAACAAAACTTGGCAAATTAATCAACTTGAATAATAATTAGATATTTAATTTCAATATTCATTTGTTCATTATTCGAAAATGATTTATAACACAAAAAATTATTTATTTTTTCATGAGAAAATCTCGTAAAATATTTCTAAAATGTTTTTCTCGTGAAGATATTTTTTTATTTTAAGTTCACCTCGGCCCTGTCGAAAGCATCGACGTAAAGTCCAATTTTAGAATAAATATATTTTATATATAAATTTTAGAAAAATATTTTATATATAATATATTCGAGAAAAATCCATTTCTCCTAAGTCTTCATTAACATATAAAACCACATGGAGAAAGATAGAATTTCCTGTTTCGCAAGGAAGTATTTTTCATTCTTTTTAGATTTTTGAAATTATTTAATTAAGTTGGAAAAATATCGGTTATATTTTTATTTCATTTATTCTATTATTATTATTATTTTGTATTTCATCTTTTATTTTGTTGCTTTACACCTTTTATATATATTTAAAATTTGTGTTTGAATTTGCATTTAAACACCAAATTTAAATACATTTAAATTACATAAAAGTATTACTATTATTTTCTCTTACATACATTTATTTTGAAATCTTACATATAACGGTTACAAATGAAACCGGGAAACTGGTGGCAAACGAAATGCAAAGAAGCAAATAGCTTCCATGTTCAATGTGAAATATCGCACAATATTTATCATAAGAAAATATAAATGAACAAAAACTCAAAGGTCTTTGGAAGAAAACAATGTCCACACTATACAATCTTGGATTGACAAGAATTGTATGATGATATCACAATGTAATTATTGACATTTATTGATGTCACACACTTGATCAGCACAGAACCTCTTTTTCTCAATTTTCAATTCTTTTTGGCTATTCCATGAAATTATGATTGAAATAATGGAATTAAAGGAATTAATCCACAAGAATTAAAGTTTCTTTATACAAAAGTGCATGAAAAAGTTTTCGAAAGATGCTGACATTTACACAAAAAACAGAAATAAAGAAATTCACTAACACCACAATATTTTATAAAAATCAGTTCATTATTATATATAAAAATATTTTTGTTTCAATTAATCATTTTAGAAAAAGGAAACTGCAAAATTTGAATTTTCTGCGATAATGAAATTCTTAAGCAAATTCGGATAGGAAACATTGATCATCATTAACACCAGAAACATTAAAAGATAGTATAGGATCGTGAAAACTTTCTGTCAAATGTGTACCAAAAGTGTTGCTGTAAGTTAATTTCAAAGCTGAACTATCAATGAAGAAGAATAGGGTCACTATTTTTTGGGGTTTTGATTGATTTTCTAGAGAGTTTGCGGGCAGTTACTGATAGATAGTAGGAAAACTATTGCGGAAACTTCATATTGAACTTGTAAAAAGAAAGTTTATTGTCAAATTTGTTTCACCATGACAATATGTCTGAAAATTCGTGCAAGTTGTCCAGGGCTGCTCTTCGAGAGTATCGTTGGGAAATACTTTCACATCCACCATACAGTTCTGATGTGGTTTCCACGGATTTGCTCTTGTTACACGAATTTAAAAATATATCAAGAACATTCACCTGGAACTAAATATCGAAGGTCACAGACAACTGTTTTAAAATGGTTCAAATCAAAGAATCGACATTTTTATAGAAGTGGTTTAGAACGCTGGCAACATCATATGGAAAACTGTTATGAGTTAGATGGTACATATTTCGAATATAAGTTTTTATTGCCTAATTTTGATTTGTATGATTTTCCATGGGAACCTTTTAATTCACCGTCGTATATTATTACAATTTTAGTCTCATAAAATAAAAATAAACAAATTTCCAAAAAGAGAAATACCTAATAACCGAAGGAACCAAAGATGTGTAGATCATAAGAAACACTGTTCGGGTGGTAAATGCTAAAGAACTTGACTTCATTCAAACAAATAATAAAATAATCGAACTCGTACTATAAATATTAATAATATTTTCTTACTTTACTCATAATTTATGAAATAAATAATTATTATATAATATAATCATTTATATTTATAAATATATACTTTCTCAAGTTGAAACTTATTTTTCCTGTCACCACTCGCCGCCATCTTTGTAATTATAAAAAATTATATTTTCTATATAAAATGTCACTATAAAAAAATTTATTGAATTTTTGATTAATGTTCTGACATATTTTTGTTAGTGTGGTCGTAATTTATCTACTGGGAAAAGTATATTTAATTTTATAATTGAATTTTAAATTGAAATTAATAAAAGATAGTGACAATTAAAACAATTTATTCAAATTATTAAAATACGGTACTTTAGCGACGATAGGACGAGTCTTATACAAATTTTAAACCATAATATTTAGAAAAATTTTAAAACGCCTTATACATGGACCCCGTCTTATACATACAAGATAAAATAAAAAATGTCATTAAAAAATAAGAACACTTTTTTAAAAACTACAAAAATCTTCATCATCAGATACCATATTGAATGATTCTAAGATAGGAGCACATGAATTTAAAGCACCAATTGTCTGTGCCTTTAAAATCATCAATTCCTTTTTCTTTTGCAATTTTCTTTGCATGAAATCGAATATGTATTGTTGATACTTTTCTTTTAATTGAGCGCATTTCTAATACCCATTGTTTCAAATCCTGTTCCAGGTCGGGCCAAAATACATCTCGTCCTCTTCGAGCGCGTTACCTTTTAGAAGTGATTTAACTATATCTTTTTCTATTCTGCATCGTCGCACATTAGCTTCACTCACTCCAAATTCACGGGCAGCTATAGCATTGTCATTTTGTTCAGCATATGAAACAACTTTCAATTTCGTTTCCACAGAATATGACATATATACATATATATTTAAAAAGTCGCTAAATTACTGTAATACATTTTCTCTAATGACAATTTTTAACAATATGAAAAACTTAAAATTTTGGTTTAAATGAGCAATTTCCATCTTTTAATAGCCCATCATTTGTCAGGGAATCATTAAGTAGACATCCTTACATAATAATATTTGCTTATATATTGGAAAGAGTGGAAAACCCATATTTTTATTATCCAGCACGTTTGTCTGACAAAGAGGAATATATAGTAAAAATAATTAATTTCTCCTTCATATTTCATATAACCTTTTCCAGTCACCTCAAAACGCTAACAGAAATTATTGCAATATTTATTTACACATTTAATTGAATTATTTTCCTTTTAATAAAATGACCCAGCTTAAATTTTATTCAGCTCATTTGCTCCTAAGGTTTGAGAAGTCTACGCTTTTGTGGAAGATAAAAATTATATATTTTTATGAATATATTTATTGGAGAAAAATAAATCTGCAAGGTTAACCTCAGACTTTCATCGTCTGACTTTGAGACCTCAGGAAATTAATGAAACCAATTAGATTAATACGGCAATTTGAATTACGAAAATATAAAGATATAAGAAATATTCTAAATTTAAGAATGTATTGGAGTATAAAAGAAATTCAGTTCATAATAAGGCAAAGTATATCGAATATTTAAGTGAAAATCAATAGAGGTTTTTAAAATTTAATTAATAAAAGAAATCAGAATATATCGTGTTTCGTTATTTATTTATCGACCTGATTACTAATATCGATTTTTAAAATTAATTATCGCACTCAAGGTTTGAAAATTTCGTTGAAAAAGACGGAAATAAAAAGAAATTGTTATTTTGTGTTGACACTTGGGACATTATTGATTTGACCATTGCTATTGTGCGTTGATTGGATAAAATTTTAGGCTTTTGATTTTGCTAATTGGGTTACGAACTTAACAAATAGATATTTGAAGTAAAAAATTACTTTCTTGGTCAATATTAAATATGAGTAACAATACGAAGCGAGGATTACCCTTGAACTGTTCTATATGTTCATAATAATATTAAATTTCAACATATGCTTTGTTAATTTGATTTTTTTAAACTTTCAAATTAATTCACGGTCTGTAAACTGAAATTCTTCATTGAATACTTATTCACAGAACTGAACTGCAAAATCTTTCTTTAAGCATCATTTATATTAGTGGTCTGGACAACGTTTTATTAATTTGAATAAGTTAACTTCTGAAATTGTTTCAAATTCAAATAGATGAAAGTACTTTGACATAATATTAAGTAGCAGAGTGTAAGAGTAACCTGTGAAGTCTTTCTAACCCTATGTATCATATTTCATAGAAAGTGTTCTACGCCAAGGATATCAAAAAGTAGTTTTCGATTTTTTCGACATTTTTTTAGTCTTAATTCACCTTTAAAACGTTATTCACTTGTTTGCTGTCTATTTTCTATGTGAGAAACAGAGACCAAATTTATTCGCCAGTTATTAAAGTACGATCTCTGTCATATTGAAATAACATCGTCTTAGAAATTTCAATTCAAAATTGCTTAAATTCCAATTTCAAACCTTTTGGAAGCAGTCTTGCAGAAGTAAATCTCATACTTCAAGTAAAATAGATTGACATAAATCAAAAGATATTTCAGTCAATATGATATCTCAGATAGTCAATCTGCAAGTATGTTTTCCTTGATGTTAAATGTTCCTCATTAACTGATGTTACTGGCCTTCTTTTGTGAGGTTTATCAGTAACTTTCGATCAAATGTACTTAAATTTTTAATGCCAATGCAAAATTTGTTTTTTCCAAAGGGATTCTTTGATGTAACTTTTTTCAATCATGCTGACAGTATTTGTTGTGTTTATTTCATTGGAAACTCAATATTTGATGGAGAATCGTTTTTCAGTTTTCGCATTCATTATAAAAATGGAAGATCATTAAAATGTTTCATTTAAACAAACATCATAACTCACAAAGTAACTATTAATATATACGATGAAATTTTAAGTAAATATGACGAATAGCAGCATCAATATTAAAATGACGATTGCTGGTAATTAAAATGTTCCAGCTTCTTTCAAATAACATATCCCGGAAACTCTTTGATCACAGTATTATTTTATATAATCGATTATTTTAATATTATTAATGAATATTAATAAATAACTAATTATTATAATTACCTTTAACTACCTTGTTTGAATTCTTACAGTATTTATCTAATTAATGTCCCTTTTTAAGTTCTCATTAAAAAAAGGAATTTAAAAGTTACGTAAATTAGGTAACATTTATTTACGTAAAAGTTGATCAGTAGGGAACGTATTTATATTAATTAATGATAAAATGAACTTTTTTTCTTCAAAAAGAAAATGAAAAAATATTTTAATTTCAATAATTAGAAAGTTTTCGTGAGAATAAATGATTTATATAATTATCAAGAACATCACCTAAACACTCTGTAAAAGTAAGGATAGTCATATTGGTCAATATAATTAAGATAACACTCTAAATTTATGACAAAACCAAGTAAATTTATTAAAAATTAATAATCTTCAACAGAACATCCATTAATATTTATACAATGTTGCAATCGACGATAAAAGAAGTCAGTATTTTTAGATATTTTAGTTTTCTCTTCTTTGATTGCATATGTCAAATCTATTAGATTCTTTGAACTTCTTGTATAAGCCTTTGTCTATATATCCAAAAAGAAAGAAATCCACTAAGGAAAGATATATTGATCTCTCAACCCTGTGGAATGGTTATGCTCTGCCAATCCATCTTCCGTGAAATGTGCTTAAAATGTTCTAACTTCTAGCGAATTATGAACAAGAGCTCTATCCTGTTGAAAAATTAATTTTGATCATGATCTCCAACAAAGTTATAACATGAGGTAAGACTTGTCCATATCTAAATACTCGTAGTTTGAGCCATTAAAAATTTCATGAAAGAAAAAGAGACCATAAATGTGTGATATGAAATTCTGTCAATTTTTACCAATAATTGATGGTCTTCCAAGCTTTAAAATATTGCATTGTGTGCCACTTTTTTAAAATGTAAAAAAAGCTCTGGTTAAAGCAACTGAAAACTAAATTTCTTATCTCTAGCCTTGTATGAACCACAAGGGTTAGCATTTCGAAAAATGATCACTGTAAAATATGACTGTTTATAAATGTAAAATGTGTAACTCCAATTCTTATTTACCTTTAGATTACCAAAATGATAAAACCACGGAATCAATGACCAATTTCTTCGCTTTTTGAGCATTAAATACTTTAAAGGGTATTATATTAGAATGTTATTTCTAAGAGATATACGACCAGCGTTAGAGGATGCTTGAACTGTCTTTACTATATTAAAATGTCAGATAAATAAAGAAATAAAGAGAAAAGATTTCTATAGATAGACTTGTTTCCCCTTTCACATTAAAATATATTTCGAAGCAAGAGATATAATGAAGAACCAGAACGTTATGAATAGAAAATTAGACCAGAATACGATTTTGTTGGATTGATAAGCTGAAGGTCTTTCAAAAAGTTATGTGTGATCTGAGAGACGAGATCCCTGGAGTCTTAGGGATCAGAAAGAGCGTTTAAGACTGGAAGTGAAACTCAGAATGCTTTAAAATGATAAAAAGACATCTGATTTGCCCAGAAAGATTCGGCACTGCCTAACACTTAGGTAATCAAACACATGGGAGCAGGCAAATCAATTAAGTGTAATTTGTATTTAAGAGCCATATAAAACTTCATTATTTTCGAACGTTGGAATGCCTTTGACTGTGAATGTAATCTATGTGCTGCAGCATGACAGTAATTAGTTTCAGTTAGATATGACCAGCATGATATATTTCAACTTCCTTTCACAACCCCCATACCCTCCTGGTGGTGTTTTAGGTTGTGACTGATCTTATTTTAAGACACAAGTCATCTTGAAAATAAAATGATCGTAACGCATTGAAATTGCACAGAATTGTCATCAACATCAGGACCGGTCTATCGGAAACCGTTTTATCTTTATCATAATAATTGGAATTTTAATGATAAGACTGAAATGGTGGAAAGATCAGTTAAGTCGGATTTGTGTAAATAGTTGGTATCCATTAATTTGGGAATAGCAGCTTTCATTAATGAAGCAATCAATATTCACCCTTGTTATATTAGCTCTGTTATTGACATTGTGATCAAGGGAGATAGACTTTTGGTGTCCAGGTATCCGAATACTTAAACTTTCGACATCATACAGGGTGGTCATTAGAAAACTGAGGAATTTAGAAAAAAATATTTTTATTTTTAATATTTACAGCAAACATTCAGTAAATTCATATACTGTGCTCAAACTGGCTTCCTTGCACTGCTTCACATTTCCTTTACCTTAGAATTCATGCTTCTGTTGCATTTCGAAGTGTGGCTGATGCAATGTTATTTCAGGCATTTAGCAAGATGATTTTTAGATCATCAATTGTATTTTTATTATGGTTTATAAATATTTATTTATATTTTTCTATGTTTCCTGTCAGTAACAAACTCCAGATACAATAATCCATCGCATTTAGATCTGAATATCTTGATAGCCAACAATTAGGTTCGTTGAAATCTGAAATATTACTTTACAAGAAGGCATCAATTGCTTTGAGAGCGTGGGTTCTAGAACCATCTAGCTGCTATGTCTATGATTCATCTTATTTTTAAACATTTGAGAACACATTTCCTCACATTAACAATTTGATTTACAGTTCTCCTTTTCCTTCTCCTCGGAGAAAGACGCTCTTGATCTGCCCGAAACCTGTAATAAATCTTAGTTCTGTTTTACCAGTAAAGAGCACTGAACCATAGGAAAATAGAGACGGTTGGAAATTGTCATATTCAACCAGTCACCTTCATTGAGTATATCCGTCTTCATACTTACCTCTCAATAAATTCTGTCACTTTGAGAATTCAAAGGAGCTTGTCATGAAAATGTTGCCTCATCCATGGACCATATTTTCTTCCAAGCATCCATTTCACCAGACTTTTTCATATGTGTGGTTTGATGTTGATTAAGTGAGGAAATCACAATTTGCTCTTCTACGAAACTTCAATTTACATTGTTTAAGGATACTAAAAACGGATATCTTGAATATTTTTATTTTCCGGGCGATGTCCCTTACATGCTTTGACTGAAAGACTTTCTTTCAGTATCTCTATGTGATGACGAGTGATAAAGCTTCTTGTTACTTTTTGTATTCATTTGTTAATGGGTTTTTATAAAAAGGGCAAGAAAATTGTCAAATTGATGTTTAGTAATGTTTCCAAAAAATTCAGATAAATTTTTGAAGACTTTTAAACTAATGAAGACTTTTAAATTCTTCCTTTAAAGAGAACTATAACTTGCCACTCAAAGTCGAGTAATTGTCTTCCTCCTGGAATAAAATTACCAAGAATTCAAAATAGCTGAGATTAAATATGAAGAATGTACAAAATTTTAAAAATAACATGGTAAATGATTACTTGAAATAATAAAATAAATAAATCGATTTTCTAATCAAACAATGAAATTAATTGCATTGATTTTTCCGGTTTGCTAATGATCATCCTGCACAATCAGTAAGGGTAAATAAAAGCTAGATCGTTGGTTAGATTAGCACTACATTCTAAGAATATTTACTGAATAAATAATGAAAAGATTTTATTAAGCTTTGGCAAAGTTCTGAATATTCGGATTAACATGTTCGGATTAACCCCTGCTAGCTTGTTAATTTAAATGTGGGAATTACGTATTAAATCTTTTATTCTTTTCTATGTAGAATTTCTCTCTAAAATCAGAATTTCCATTAATTAATTAATGTTTTTTTTATTAATATCTCACAAAAATCTCATTAAAAAAATGAAAGTATAGCTATGTTCGTCATAGATCTGGTCTTTAGACAAAACTTAATATCTTTACTGTTGATCTAAAGATTTTCTTAGCTAAGAAGCAGAAGAGTGTGATTTAATTAATTTTTTTACTAATAAAAAAAATTTACTAATTAAAATAAGCTTTTTCTATGCTCCACTGAAACTTACAAGATTATAAAAGTACGTTATATAAATGCGAGTACATAAATGTACACCTGTCAAAGGTATAAAGCAAACAAATAGTTGTAAATCAAAAATTACTGAATTGCTTCAAGAAGTAAATATCAAAGGGGCTCCCTCGACCACTTATAATTGGGTCCAAGAATTCCCATTGAAATCAGTAAAATAATATTTAATGAGAAAAGCATAACAGTAAAATTATTGAAAATAAAAGGTAAAAATAAAAAATACATGATATATCATATGGTAATGTGACTGGTGTGATAAAAATGACCGATCTTAAATACGATTATGTATTTACTCAACTGACATTCCTTCAGAATCAATGCAGCTTTGAAAGCGGTTTTACATATTTGAAACATCATGATAACCCTCATCACAAATAAATCCAGAAACCACAGTTAATGTCTTTTGAATGGCATTTTTCTTTATATACAATTTAAGTCTTGAAATACTCACTAGCCACATGGTACCACATTCAGCGAATATGGGAATATACAAGCATTATAATGCTTTCTGTAGCTAAAGATTCATGCGCTATTTTACATTTAAGTATAGACCCATTCTTTTACTCTTAATCGTGAACGTGGCAGCACACTGGCATAATATTCGCAGTTAATTTTCAATGGCTCACTTTGAAATAGGCACAGTTTGTCATCACTTATAATACCGAATCTTTCTTTTAACTCTGACTTGTATTAATCGATCATTTCCTATCATTAAAATAGGATACTCTGTAATTTTTTGATCATGTAAAGAAAGTGAAGTACAAAACGTATTATTAATACATATAAACGGTATCAAATAAGTAGCTTTATAACTCTAATAAATCTTTAATACAGGGTGCGGCAAAAGTCACTTTATAACTTTAAATGATTATAACTTTTATTCTTTTCAATTTTTTCACGTTTTTATTTTTTCATTTTTGTTGTTAGAATAGGAGTTAGTATTATTTAAAATAAAGATAATGTAGTCTGTTTGTTTAAATAATCTAAATCAGTAATA
>JBBMKC010252921.1:0-10254 GCA_037834085.1 Bipalium vagum | reverse complement strand
TCATTTCGCTTAATGAAGGCCAGTAAGAATAAAAAAATGTTTTAGAGAAAATCTTATTTGAGGAATTTAACTATGGGAATATTATTTTTTAAAATGAATTTGATATTAAAAATCTTTGAGAATTTTCAGACGAAGACTTTGTTAAATTGACAATATCATCATTAATCAATGATGATAATCACTCTCTAATATAAATAAGACCGGGAGAGAAGAAATCACTGAACGGGGACACCCGAAGATGCGATCTGGCGTTCCGAGTCAAGAAGAAATTGCAACTGGAAAAACAAACGAAGAGGACCTCACAAGTTTTGCTGTGAGGTGCTTACAGAAAAGGAATGCGCTGCAGCAGAATAGGCCGTAATGACTAAAATTGCATTGTTGAATATCTTTTCATGCTCCCTGAATTGATTTACAAACAATTAGTAGGTGTTGCTGAAGAAATCTCTGCTTCGAATTTGCCCACAGCGCCCCTAATTCTAAGTGATGAATTCATTCAGATGAGCACGAGCACGTCGCAGCCGGACAGTGGTTGAGGACAGCAGCTCAATATTGACATTGCCCCAAAGACAGACAACGAGAATCTGCAGAAAGCACAATTTCAGCCGATTTGACCAGATGAAATAAAGAAAAATGAAGAATAATAAATTGTCGTCAGACATAAATATAAGGCTGCTTTCATAAACAGGAAATTTTTCAGGCAAACTTTGCTAATTCTTTCTTTCCTGGAAACACTGTGAGCAAACCTCATTCAACAAGGAAACGAGATTTTTTGTTTTAATTCTTAGCACTGGTTTTCAAGAAGTGGTATCATTTCTATATTTGGGCCGTTTTGATCATAATTAGGCAAAACTTTGCCTTTTTGAAATTTCCCTTCCTTCTGTGAACGCTCTGCTTGAAACAACAAAAATTTAAAGTGACATGGATTTGGAAGTCATTATATACTGAAAGATATGAAATGGTGGTGAGCAGTAGTATCAACAACTGTTTGAATGACCCACCTCAATGACCTTTGAGACAAAACGTGGTATTTCATAGAGTAGTATCCAGCAAATTGTTACAGATGAACGATTAAAATATTTGAATAAGAAGAATGATCAAGAGTTTTAAATTGTGTCGAAAACTCATCCGTGGAACATGGAAAAACTTGTTTTACTATCAAAAAATTTACTCCATCTCATAAAAATTACGAAGAAAACTTGTAGGGAAAACTAAAAAAACGAAGAATATTAGTCATTATGAGTAACATTGATAACCGCTCGATTGGATAACAACTTGAGAGTTCGTGTCGATAGCAGAAGTTATTGTTTCTTCTTTAGTAGACCAAAATTTTGCTTGTAAATTGGTCGAAAAGATATCCAGGTCTTTACAGAGAGACTTTGGGTATCGCTTGTTCCAGAAATTAAACAGTCATAGATTAACAGTGACCGCTGGTGTTAGTTTTTCACCAATTCAGTTAATTTTTCCCATTTTTTCAACGTTTGATAGAGAAATATCAGTTTTGATGAAAATGTTTGGCATCAGTACATTTTATTGCAGACCGCAGGCGTGATTTCAAAGAATCAACAGTGATTGTGCAATCAACTTTGTAAATTTCACCTTTTTCTATGAATTTTTGACGATGATTGGGCTTCGACCTATGACTCTAAGTACGAATGAGACAGTTAAAATTCTTTTCATATTTTGGTTTCGTAATAGGGTTTTGTATAATGTTGTGACATATTTGATGTCAATAGATAATTTTTGCGAATGCTTAAAAAATCTTTAATAGTAAAGCTGTAGAAATAAATTATCTTGAATTTGGAAATCCTCTTGTTAAAATTATTTTATTTTCATTTTGTTTGAAGGATCCAATAAATTCTTAGAAAATATCAGGAAAAGCACAAAAACTGGAAGATAAGATATTATAAGCGAGCCAAAGTCACTCTTCTCCATGATAAAATAAAATATCGTCAAAGCCACCATCCAAGAACTCGACTAAGAATTTCTTCATATTCCCGAGACCTTGCACAAACAGATTTCGCTGTCTAATCAAATGAAAGGCATTAGTTAAACAATTGTTTTCTGAGTAGATCTAGTGATTTTTGAATTAAAGGTTTCAAGAACCTGGTCGTGAAATGAGAGAAGGTTCTAAATAATAACGGAAATTACATTATAGATTTATTTTTCAATATTATTTTTAAATAAAATTTTTTATTGCTTATAAATCAATATATTATTGAAAATCACTAAAATTATGTTAAAACTTAACATTTTATTTTAAAATATCATACCAAGGTATATACGTGTGATATATAATATAAGTGAATAATAATAATACTTATGGGCAACAAAACAATAGAAGTTAATAAGTATAAAGTTAGGTTCTTTCGTGAGCGTAGCAAATAAGATATTTATAAAACAGTAGATATTATTCTTAATAATTCTTAAATGATTTAATTAATATATATGACGGCATAAATAAATCAAAGACGTTTTGGTAATTATTGATTGGTATTGTACTAATTCATAAAATTTCATTTCGTTACAAAAATTTACGGGCAGAAAAGTTAAAAAACTTTATTTACAAATACATTTTAGTTACATTGAAATTTATTCTCAATAACACTGCACCATCGTTCTTCAAGTAATCTGATCTGTTTGAAGTACCAGGAACGATCTTTGAAAGCAAAAAACTAATTACAAATTTCTTCAACTTCTGTAACTGTTTGAAACCTGCGATCACGCAAGAAATGTTGCATTGAGCGGAAGAAGTCATAATCTGCAGGTTCTATATAGAGACTACATGGTGGAGACTTTCAAGCCATCTAATTCATTAATTATTTGTTGGGTTAATTTAGTCCGATTTTTCGAAGCATTGTCATGCGGCAAACGACTGTTACCGGTTGATTAAGGCAGGATACCTTACTTTCAAAATGTTGTATACACCATCTAGTTGTTGGCAGTTATATTCAAAATTATTGGTTTGACTATCTAGAAGAAGCTCAAAATACAATATTCCATTAATGTTCCACCAAACACTAATCATATATAAAATCAATATAAAAAGGAAAAATCTAATATATAACGGGTGTTCACTTGAAATTTGAATGATGTTATACCTGCTATAAAAGTTAAATAATCGAGTTACAAAAATTTTTTCAACACAAATTAAACAGCAGACATCAGAGTATTAGAAAATGTCAATGAAGCAAAGAATCAGGACCATTGATTCTAGCCTTTCTCAACTTAACTTTCACATCTCTCATCATGACACGTAGATCTGTGAAATCTAACTTTTTCAAACAGTATTTAATCCTTCTTTTGAGTTGATTCAGGTCTTTTGCTTGTCAATTGTGCTGGTAAACTTTATATTTTAGGAAAGACCTAAAGTTTTCTTAAGTCTTTAATGGGTCGCAAGTGCGGTAAGCATGGATGATTCATATTCTTTGGCACAAAATTGATTTTAAGCTCCTCAAATGTAGCGATGGTGAGATTGGCGTAATGGGCTGGTCAAAATATGGAGTTACTATCCGCATGGTTAGCTTCCAGGATTGGCAAAAGGCGCTGGCTAACGCATTTCTGAGAATAGATTTCTTTATTGACAGCAAGATTTGAATGACAAATGAATGGCTGTGAAATTCCAGAATCACTCACAGAAATCCAAACCAGAACCTTCGGCTCAAATTTAATGTTTGAATGGAACTTCATATCATCGCTAGCATTGTTTCTTGATGCTGAATAATAATACTGGTTACCAGCTATACTGTGATGAGATAGAGTAAAGTAGCTCTCATCATCAAGAACAAAACTGGGGTTTCCGTCACCCATTGATAAAAACTTTCTATATACCGATTCGCAGCTTCTGAGAAACAATTAGCTTCACAGTTGCACAAGGCTTCTTTTGTTTCTTATAGGCTGGGATGCTCTCTTCCTTCAACATTTTATTAAGGTAGCCAAGAGAAATGTCAAAGTTTGTTGACATTTCTCTTTGAGACAAGCCTTTGTTTGCAGTTTCGTCATCAATCATTTTTTCAGCTTGCTTTCCTGATCTACTCTTTCTGACAATGTTGCCTCTTTCTTTGTAGTTCTTGATGATGTTATAGACACTAGATTTAGGAATGTTAATTTGGACAAAATATTGAGCCTCGGTATGATCGATCATGTATTGTACGATTACTGATCTGGGATCCTCTTCTTTAAGATGCTGCATTGATTTCAGATTTTAAAAAAAATTGCTACAAAGCGTAGTAAATAAATCGATGCTTATTATCAATATTACAAAAACTCAACTACTGAATTCTACAAACGTTTTTACACAAATGTAAATTTTCGACTATTTCAAATTTCAATGAACACCCGTTATAGCTATAATATTAAAAATAAAATTATTATCATTATATTATCATTATTATGATTATCTTATATACTGCGTCAATCGGAAATTTTGAAAATTGAGGATTAAAATAATTGATTATAATTTTATATTCTCAGATTTATATAGTACAAAGAGCAAAATTCTATTTTTAAATTTAGGCATTGATCCAAGGAGAGAATCATCTAAGAAAGAGACACGAGAAAGACAGGTGAAGTCTTCAAAAAATTAAATCTATAGTTGAAAAAATATATTAATTCATAAATAATATCAGTAATATAATACAATCAGATAAATTATTAATAATGGATCGCTCAAAGTCCGATCAATACAGAGAGTCCTCAATAATTAATTATTGATTATCTGTTATTAGTGAATTATTATGAATTATAAATTATTTTTTAAGCGATCAGCTCTGAGAAGAACTCTAATAAAATTAGAACATTTTTCCTTCTTATAGAGCTATCAGATAATCTGATTTATATTACTCGACATTTTAAGGACTGCAGTGAGGGTATCAATGATAAAATTAGAAATGAAGGGGATAAAGTGAATTATTTCGGGTTTGAAAAGCCATTTCAAAAATAACTTTGACGTTTATGTCTACTGATCAGCGGCTGTGATACTGGACAACTTCAATAATATTCAACAGTAATAATAAAAATAAAAAAAAATAATAAAAGTTGGTTTATATAATAATAACAATAATAATAATATTGATAAATGTTAAGAGATAAAATGATGTTATTAAAACAATTCCCTTAAAATCAATCATGCGTTTTATTAATGGAATATATAATAAATCTTGGAGGCAGTGTTATAGTGGGGGGCTATCGGTTATGATTTCCGATCTAGATTGATTTTTATTTATGGTATTCTGAATGCTCAGCGATACGTTGAAGAGAATTTAGATGATGAGGTTTTTTCCTTGTTGCTTGAAAAACCATGCCTGGTGTTTATGCACGATAATACAAGGCCACATATCAAAATTATCTCGAAAATCACTCTGGAAAAAGCCAGTATTGTAATGCATCCATGGCCGCCATGACCTCCAGATTTGAACCCAATAGAAAATGTGTGGAACATCCTGGACAGGCAAATGTCTTCAACATAATATTATCCACTAGCAACCCTTATACAACTTCGCCAGCGCATCAATAAACAATGGCATGAACTAACTCATGAAGAAGGTTTATGTTTAACTGAATCGATGCCGAAAAGGATCAATGAATGTACATTCAAAAAGGAGGTTCTGACATTTAAGGAATATATTGAAAAATTTATTTAATTTATGATACTGTTTCAATTGGATTCTTTTTTTAAAAAGTTTGATTTTTTAAAAGTTTTTTTCATAACGTTAATAATATATAATTTCGGTTAATTAAAATAATAATAAAATTATAACAAATGGAAAAATGGTAAATTATAATTACCATTTTTCCATATTAAAAAAATATTTGTTTTCATTAATGATTTTTAGGAAACCTAATCAATTTAATTATTCAACTCGGGCAAACACGTTTGAGACCAGCTGAATAATTAAAGCTTCTGGATTGACATGATCCTAATGGAAAAGGGGAGCGGATGGGCCACACAAAGATGAAGAGCTTGTGTGTTTAGCATTGAGAGCAGCTACAGAGTCAATTATTCAGCTCAGGCAACTAAGGTCGAGTTGAGCTGGATAATTGAAAGCTCCGAATTTCTGCGTAGGCAAAACCAAGATGGAAGATATCTCTGGTATGAGTAGCGATTGACCAATGGAGGAAAACTGGGGAGTAAATGAGCAACTACCAGATTATCCACAGCAGAACTAAAGCAGAACAAGACCAAATTCGAGCTGGACAAAGCCAGAACAAGTTGAAACAAGAGAACAAATTCAAACAGAACAAAAATTAGAATTAAATCGAGAACAAGGACTAAAGTGAATTTATTCAAAGGCTGGTAACGGACTGGCTCTTATTTTAACCAGTTTTGTTGTTCTTTAGATTTTAAGGCACAATGAATAGAATTTTACTACTTGTTTTCATCTTTCTCGTAAACCTAGCATAAATAGTTAGAATACTTCATTAACTGTACAGTCAAACTGAATGACTTGAGCCAATATAGCCCCAACTAAATCATACTCTGCAGAGTCTCAGGCGCGAGTAATATCATATCTAAAAGATTTTGTTTCTATTCTTTATATTTTAACAAATCATTTATTATATTAAGTTAATTAATTAAAATTAAACTCTCGCCAACTGTAACAATTCACGACATGAACATTTTGTAAAATATTTAACTTGTTTGAATATTCCACTTTCCAATTTTATTTATTGCAATAAGCGGCCATTACAAAGATTAACTGACGAGAATAAATTAGAAATTACTGAAATGCTTGAAAATATCAACAAATGACATTCAAGGTACACAGGATTATTAAAATATTTACACTATGATTTCAGTAGTGATATTAAGATTAGAATTTCTCATTGTCTCATTGCACTCCTTATGGTGACAGAGCTGGCATTATTAAACGTAAAGTAAAGAAACATCAAAAACTTAAAACAATAATAAATAAACGTGAGATCCAAGAGAAAGAAATTATCGAAATTGAAGTTTGACAAAGTTTTAGACTAAATTGTTTTTGTTGCAGTGACCATAAGAACAAACATTTTATATTATTATTTCATTGAAATTTCAAAGCCCAAAGCATTTCCAAGCAGTATTCAATTTCCGATCACAGGTCAAGTCCATATTAAAAAACCTCGATCGACACATTTCGGCCACATTCTTAAAAGATTTGTAAAACCAGTGCTGGTTTGAATTCAACATTTCAGAGCATTCTAGACTGGAGCTGTCTCTGCACTGGTTGTCGAAATCTTGGAGCTTCTTGAAATATTGTGAGTTGATACTAAAAAGCTTCGGTTGACACTTTGCATTGGTTTTCCTTACATCCTTGTCGCAATAATAAAAGAAGTCAAATAGCAAAGGTTTACATTCCGCCAATTTATTTCTAATAGTATCATCATCATCACCGGGCTCTGTTTGAAAATAAATAATAGTAATATTAAATATGATATTTCTTCACACCTGCCCAACTTTTGTCGATCCCATGGACTAAAGCGGTAAAAGCTAAAGTAAAGAAAAATAAAAGCAGAAATATTCTTTTCATTTCTTCCACTTTTCTAACCAATAATCTCTGGTATTTATACTTGACTTCATGGTCAGTGAATAAGGTCAATGAGTCTGCGTACTTTGGTAAACCACAACAATATATGGTTTTGATTATTTTATACCATTATTTAATTCGGTACGGTTTGAAATTCTTGGAAACCTATTGATCTTAAAAAATGTTTTGTAATAATATTATTTTTAGATTTTCTTTAAAAGTTTATGATAATAATAAAAAAAAATGCTTTCAATATAAAATGTCAAAAATATTGTGCATAACGACGTGACCTCCAATAATATTCATTTTAATTATATACGATTAATTTAAAACTTATTAATTACATTTAATAATTATATCTCTTCTCTCAAATATATTAATATTATATATTATATATATGAAATAATATTAAAAAATCAAGTTCAATGAGGTCACTGACCTCTCTATTGTTATATAACACAAAATAGATCCAAATTTGTTTTCATAGGAATTTTATTTTTCTTTTATTTATAATTAATTAATAATTATTTTTCTTTTATTTATAATTAATTAATAATTATATTTCATATTTTTATCGGTATTAAAATTGATTGAAATTTTGGTGCTGCTCAATCTGCTTTTTTCATAATAAAAACAAAAACTGTATTTCTTAATGATAAAAATGTTGTTTTAATAGAAATAAATTAAAAATAAATAAATAAATACTTAAAATGAAATTTTAAAAATATATTAAAATAATAATTAATTAAATAAAATAAAATTTTAAAAATAAATAAAATAAGAATTAAATTAAATAATAAATTAAATAAATACTGAATTAAATAAATTAAAAAAAATAAAAATAAATTAATTAAATTTTAAAGCCTCCAGTTAAATTATTTATTTAATCAGAATATTTCACGATTTGTTATACAAAAGATTTGTTTGTTAATTAATGATAGAGCAAAAAACTCAATGCAACATTTAACAATGGAATTAGGCAAAATCATTGGAGTGAATCTTTGAAGATGAATCGAAACTTTATGGTAACCATGTACCTACGAAGCGACGGCTTCATAATTGCAATAATGAATGAACAAATTCTTCATACAATAAATATGCATTGTCTTTTATCATTTAGGTAACATCTCTGCGAATTGAACCTCAACAACATTTATAAAGTTCAGCTTTGTAATACGCAAATTTAGTTTAAAGAACATTCTTATTTAAATCTTGTAGTGACATGAAGAAAAATAGACGGGTTCGTATACCAAAGTCACCTCATGTTCTAAATCATTTAATTTTTACTTTTACCGTTTTTGTTGAACTTTTAATGAAATTTTCTTTTTGGTACATGTTTTGCAGAAAGCACTGTTTGATCTATTAAGAAAAGGCTATTTTTAAAATACAAGAATAAATGGAATAGAAAGATACAGTTGCTTTTTGACAATTCGTGGGAATCCATTTTCCATGCTCATGTTTTACCAGGTTTTCACAAATAGACTTCTGAGAACATTCAAACTTATAAACCATTCAAAACGTGGATTGTTCAGAGTCTGACTCCACGCATTCCTTCAACACGTCACAATTTAAAATCAGAGGACATTGAAAATGTTTCAAAATCTCCAGAATCCTATCCTGTTCTCCATTTTGCTTGAATCGATGTTAACATTGATGTTCAAACTTGATATCGCCACCAAAATCATTAAAAGCTTCCTGTACTATTCAGCTGCAGTTTCACTTAATTTGAAGTTAAAGAGCAACTCCTAAAAGATTTTTTTTCGTCTACAAAAATACGAAACAACCTTATCTTGCCGTTCTTCTATTTATGCATCTTGTTTAGTTCATACGATATATACCTCCCTTCTTTAAAAATATACCCCATGGCTGCCAAACCCAAAGAAATTGTAGTTCTATGAAGTTTTACAAATGCGTGAATTCATGTTGTAATTGACACGGCTCATCATAGATTAGTATCTATAATTCATCGGCTTCGAACTTTTCGTCTGACCTGAACGAAGTTTACGATGAACACATAAATCAGCCATCTGAGAACGTCTAAACAATTCCTTAAATGATTTATCGCTCGGAGGAATTTCACCATAAGCTTTCATGAATATTCGATGAGCTTCAGCTGCTGTCTTTTTTCAAAGAGAAACAGAAAATTAGCGTTTCGGGGAAATGTTGTTTTTGCATGTAAATTTTTGACTTTTTAATTGATTTTAGAAAAATGTTATTGTAACAGTTCCAATCGTTTATTAGCAAAATATTGTTAAAATATTTCCGGACTAAAATATAGTTAAATCTGATGTTATTATATGTTAACTAGATAATCAATAATTAATTGAATTAAAGACGGACCGAATTAATTCCACGACTGTATGATAGGTGTGTTTTGAAATATAAATTGATTTTTTCACAATATTGAATTTTAATTATTAATTACTTTTAAAACGTATTTTTTATCTAAGATTTTAATTAAATTAATGCATTAATTTAAAATATTAAAAATTATTTTACAAAATAAATTTAAAGGACGATTCTGTGGGAGTCATCAATTAAAGGGAAAAGAAGATAAAACAAGTAGTAGTTATCATCAAACATGTCATTAGTTCGGGTTGTGAGGAGAATTGTAATCAAAAATCAACTTTTATTTGTGGTTTTATCAAACATTTTATTTTAGTGATTTTATTTGTGATTTTATCATTAAAAGTTGTTTTTGTGATTTCAATTAATTTCAGTTTCTTTTTAAATAATTAAAGTAATATATATA
>JBBMKC010252910.1:0-10255 GCA_037834085.1 Bipalium vagum | reverse complement strand
ATAATACTAATACTAATAATAAATTTTTTCCGTTTCAACTTTCAGTTAAATTTTTAAAATTTTATCAAGTTTTCGATTTCATTTATAATATTGACATGATTATTATTACTTTATATTTTATTATTTTCTCGAACAGATGAACCAGTAGAAATCCAAATTATGCCAAAACATTTTGTTTACTTAAGTAATCGGAAGACACATGTTTACTGTCAGGTCTGGCCAGAAGAAATACAAAGGAAAAATTTGATTAGCGATATAACACTGCTGGGGAATAAAAATAAATTAATTAAAGTTAATCGTACATTTTTTACAATACCCGAATTGAACATTGGAACAGTTTGCTTTACATGTGGAAATCCAGTAATTGATAATATCTCAAGATGTTATGAATATTTCAGTAAGCAGTTTTAATGTTATAATCAAATCAAATTGATAATTAATAATAATTATAATAATAATCTTATATAGATCAATCAATTACTGTTGAAATTCAACCAAATAATACAAGCTATTATTATTCCGACAGAACAATGACGATAGAATGTAATGTTTTCCCAGAGGAACTAATAAATTCTGGAAAAATGGATGACTTCGATTTCATATTTAACAATAGTACGTTTTTAGTAGAAAACCCTCGAATGATCGTCATTGATGGTACCAACAAAAATAGGATCTGTTTTACGTGTGGTAATAATTTCATTGTCAGTGACATGAAGTGCTACGATTTCATGAGTAAGTTAACTTATTATTTAATTTATAATAATAATAATATTATAAAGTTACATTTTTATTTTATCATTAAATATTGGACATTTTCAGATATCAGTCTACTTAAAATTAGCATTATTCCCGATTATGAATACTATCTGGCAAAACAGAGAATGATGGTATTATGTGTGGCTTCCCCACCAATTTTTAATAATGACAGTTTTGACATCAAATTTCTTTTTCATAATAGTTCGACAGGTAATGCTGGAAAAAAATCAATTCAAATGGCAGGATTTGACACTGAAAAAATATGCTTTACATGTGGAAACATCCTATTCCAAGTGGTATACAAATGTTATGAATATCTCGGTAAGTAGACTATATTTCACTTTTTTATCTTTGAGAAAATGAGATAATAATAAGTATTATTATTATCATTATATTATTATATTATTATTATTATTATTATTATTATTAATACAAATTACCTGTTAATCTCATTTGATGGAATACCCATCACTATGCTGTTCATTAACTTAATATCTATTTCTTTATTATCAACATTAAAAAATTGAGTATTTAATATATAAAAAAGATCGGTCAAAAAAGAGATTTTATAATTCATTTCCGCAAAATAAACATGATTCCAGGAGTCTAATGATGATAGGAAAAGGTTGAAGAAAGTCTTGTGAAAAGAAAAAACTAATTACTTTTGGTTATTTGAAAATTATTTTTTAATAGCAGATTTTTTATAAAAAAATATTTATTTATTACAATACTATTTTTATAACTCAGATTTATTTATTTTATTTTTTAAAAATTATTATAATCGTTTTATAATTATATACTTATAATAAATTAACCTATTTTTCCATTTAGGCTTTAAGTTTTGCAAATCTCATATTATTTATGATTATAAAATTCGTAAGATTTCTAATTTATAAATATATTTTTAAAATTCAAATTATTATTAATTTTCAAATAAAAATTAATTTTCAATTTAATATCATTTTTCGTAAAACTAAGTAAGACATTAATTAAAGAAAACATTGATTATTCATTGATTTCTGAATGACATTTTTTGTGAAATAATCTTAGGTTTATTATTTTCAATATTAACTACTCATTTTCTGTCTTTTTGATAATCGATAATATTTAGTACTACAAAAAATTAATTTTCATTACTATTCATAATTTTTAAAAATCTAATATCTCAATCGTTGAATCTTTTTCAATTAAGTGAGTAATTTATATGATCACCACCGGCCAATCCGAGGTCAAGGAGCTGTCAACATCTAAAAGAAAATTATTTAATGACAACATACATCAGTCGCTGCCGCTTCACAAATCCAAGAAAAACTTTTAGAGTTGAAGACAGAAAAATAATTATTTATAAAAAAAATATTGTTATCAATTTATTCAGATTTAGTTTAGCAATCTTATTTTTTACTACTTTATTGATAATAATTTGGCTTACTTATTATTATAATTTAAATAGATCCAAGATTTTGCCTTGCTATTGTTATTATAATTTTATTCAGTATTTTATTTTAAAATTTAATTTTGAAAATTATATAGAGGGAATTATTATTATTATCCACAACTATCATAATGTCCGTATACACTGGTTTTATCAGACCTTTTGGTCCTCAAAGGAGTCCATCGTGGGAGTTTTCATTGATTAATAATTTTTAGTAATTTTTCAATTGCACTTATCTTTTTAAATTTTAGAATTAAATATTAAACTTCAAATACAGCCAAATTATACCAAGATTTATTTATCAAATCGTACAATGTCAATTCAGTGTTTTGTTACTCCAAAGAGTACAATAGTAAAATATAAAATAAATGATATAACCATGAAATGGGATAAATCTGGTGTACAAAAAATGGGACCTTTAGCGGCTAACTTATCAGGGCGTGATATAGGAGACGTTTGTTTTACATGTGGAAATTTAAATGTTAGAAATGTATCCAGATGCTATTCTTACTTTGGTAAGTAATTCTCGTTACAAGTGAATACTTTATAAACTTAATATTATATGTTACATTCAAACACCAAACTGGCCAGAGAAAAAAATCAAAAAGGTTCTATGAAGTGTTTATAAATATATTAATAAATTTTAAACTATGTGTTTTCTTTTGTTCCTTCGTTAAATTTTGAAGATTAATTGTAAATTAAAAATTTACTTAATATAGTATCTGTTACGTTATTAAATTACTATGAATCTTGTCGTATCACTTAGCTCGTAAAGTTTACTGACTCTTCACCTTTTTCAACACGTGTACGCAAATGGATGAATAAAAAAACTACAAATAACACTTTATCACCAAGGTTACAACCACAATCTCTCAATAATCAAATTGAATTGTCAATAAAAATATCTAAAATCATACAATAAAATGTTTCAATGACTCTAAAATTAAAAATAAATTAGAATCAATCAATAATTAAATAATATCAATTAAATCAAAATATTAATTAATAGAATAAAATGTTTAATCAAATTTTCAATTAAAGGTTAATAGTAAATATAAAAGAAAAACACTGATACTCTTACCGATTTAGTCGACGACGGATCCAATCTGAGTCGATCTCAATCCGGTTTGCTCAGAAATCCCCTAGCAACACAGGACCCATCGTAGCTCATGTCGCATATTTGAGGACATAAAATGAATTACAAATTACAAATGAATTAGAAATCTTCAGACAACAGTTTTGGGTTTTCTGAAAAATAATTCTTCCGACACAATTTTTCTTCAAATAAAAATTATTAAGTCAAGATCTCTTTTTGTGGAAATCTATTGCGAATTCCAACTCTTTAAATACTATTCTGGTCAGACGATCAATCAATCATAGACCAGTTTTATCAATGGGGAATTTCCATTCTCTGTTTGGATCTTTATTCCCTAATCGAACCATACTTGTGGACCCAAATCTAATATTGGCAATTTAACTTCACCATTGTTAAGATTATATCAGTTTCGGAAAAATGATAAATTTATATTTTATTATTACTATTATTATAATTAATATTTGCACTTTTAATTAATTATTATTGCAAGCTTATGAAAATAATTCTAAGTAACAAGTAATATATCAAAATGCTATTATTTGTTATAACTTCCACCAGATATATGATGATTGAATAAAATGAGAAATAATATCAACATTTTTCAATATTATTTTTTATTACAAAAATTACTTCATTCAGATGGCTCATTGAAATTACAAATAGTACCTAATGATATAAGTATATATATCAAAAACAAAGGATTATCTGTACATTGTCAAATATTGCCCATAGAGATATTTAGAAAGCAAGTGATCACGGATTTATTAATGACTTCAAATAATACAAAAACCATCAGAATAAATGATACATCCATATTCATACCACCTAACACCACGGCTAATATTGGGTTCACTTGTGGAAATGAGATGATCAAGCACGTATATATGGCCTATAAATATATTGGTATGACTGTAATTAAATCTATAATATCATATTATTAAACTCAGATCAAAATGTCACCATCCGGATTTTTCCTTATGATACGAAAATATATTTGGCATATAGAATCTTCAGAGTAGAGTGTCAAGTAACACCGAATTTTTTGATAAAGAAAAATTTAACTAGAGGCATTAAAATGTATACCAACCAAGTCAAGGAGCCCCTCCTAAATACCACTTTATATGGAATAAATTATGGAAAAATATGCTTTTTGTGTGGTCATCCGGACATAGGATTTGATAATCGATGTTACGTCTATTATGGTTAATATCATACTGTTTCTGTTGATTTTTAAAGCGATTTAGATAAAGAAATCAATATCACAATCCAACCTTACCTGCTCAGTTACTATCTGAAGCATAGGACCAATGTCACCTGTTCTGTTTACCCGAGTTATATTTCAAAACATAATTTAATAACTGGGATCGGTTTTGTTTATCACAATTCGTCTCAGGTTATGATTTCGAAAACGAACGTTGTATTGAATGGATCTGATCTGGGAACCATTTGTTTCATATGTGGCCACAGAATGTTAAATTATACTAAAAAATGCTACGGTAATAATAAATTAAAAATTATTAATAAAATAAAATAATATTATAAAAAAAGTTTTTTCAAAAATATTTTATTCTCTATTTATTAATGTTTTTTTATTAATCGAATTGAAAATGAAAAAGACAGAATCAATGAAGATCTACTCCAGCGAACCTCAGCTCTACATAAGACTACAAAAAAATCAATGTCATGCCTGGCTGTCAACCAATGAACCTGGACCATCAGGCCCTGGAGAATTAAAATTTGCTGAGAAATGAATTTTTTGGTAGCAATGGATTATGAAGATCTCATCTTTATGAAGAGAACAGGACCATTAAAGCTGAATTCTACAAAACTATTGAAACAGGAAATCGGATGTTGGTTAATAAAACAAGTCATTCACAGCTCCATAACAACTAGCGACCGCACAAATCAGATATTGTTCGAGAAATTTTCGCAGACAAAGAAATTACAGAATTGTATCAGCCACCATATTTCTCAGATATTTCGCCTTGTTATCAAGATTACTTGATCTGCTTAAACGAGCTCTTCGAGCTCAGCAACATAATGATTGTTTCGATTTTGCACCTATGCAAGCTATTACAGAAGATACAGAAAATAGGCTATATCCTGGTATTCAGCGACTTCTTGGTCGTTGGCAAAGTCTCATTGATACGCTCGGAACCTATATATAACGTTATGTAAAATTGTATAATTTTTGGATTTGTACTTTTTGTTTATTAAAATGAAACTCAATCCCATTTTACTTGAATTAATCTAATAAATTTGATGAGGTTTTTAAGAATATATAATTATTAATGTTGGAGATTTAATAAAGATATTTTTGGAAAAGGTTTTTTGTAACTGAAAATTCAAATTGAACAGGACAATGGAAAAATTAATCGAAAGTTTAAGAATATTTTTAAGACGATCCCAATATTGTCAAATATAAGAAATATTATGTGACCTGTTATTTCGTTTTGAGGTTTCTGAGGTCAGAGCCGCAATCAATGACATCAAAAAAGAACTCAAATTTTTATCAAGATGGTATGTTTTTCTTTACGAAAACGTTGGCAAGGGGTTGTAGAATCAGATGATGATGATTTGTGTTGATAAATAATTTTTTGTGCAGTCTACTTTGTTTTAAAGTCGAATTTTGTAAAGCGGGAAAGATTTTTTTTTAAAATAATCTTATATAAGTTGAGTTGGGTAATTCAAAATTAGTATGATCATGAGAAGTTGGATCATTATAAGACCCTGGCTGGTAAGATCAAGAACCGATAGAAAACTTGGTAACATCAAAGTTGTTTAAAAAGTTAATTCTGGATTGACATAACTACTATTCTGTTTTTATCTCTTCAAACGAATTATATTTCTTATAATTGCTGTGTTCTCTTACTTTTAGTGAGATTTTCATATTTTTCCAGATTCACCTCTTCAGCCTATTATATATCCAAACCAATTAAAAATATATTTGAAAGATATACGCTTCAATGTTACTTGTCATGTAAATTCAAAGGATCCTCAAAAAAGGTTGTTAATAAAATTGTTCACAATGGTGGTCAATAATTCAAAAATTGCTCGAATTAACAGTAGTAGCTTCGTAATGCCAGGACAAGACATGGGGACCGTATGTTTCAACTGCACGAGTTATCATTATTATAATACCACCAAATGCTATGAATTTTTCAGTTTGATCTTTGATTGTTCTGAAAAATAATTCTTATATATACAGATATGACCGTGGAAGTCGAGATCCAACCTAATTTCACAAAGATATACATTGTTAATAGATCGCTAACTTTTCATTGTATTTTAAAACCTGTAGAACTCTTAACTTTGAAGCTCGTGACCAGTATAGGCTTTTTATACTTCAATGATAGTGAGGTGGTCCCAAATACTCGAGAAATTACTATCGACGGAACAAACGAAGGAAAAATATGCTTGACATGTGGTGATGTTTTACTCAAAGTTATAAAACGATGTTACGATAGATATGGTTAGTGATATTTTTACCAGAAAATTTTACTTGTTGTAAAGATAAAAACGTTATGATTATCGTGGAACCTGAATACCAAAGGTTTTACTTTCCGAAGTTAATGATGAAGGTTAAATGTCACGTAGAACCACCGGAAATATTAACGAATAATTTGATCACTGGAATAAAATTTTTCTTCTATAATCATTCCATATTCAACCTTACCAATGACAGAGAAATTCACGTTTATAAGAAGAATGTGGGTAAAATCTGTTTCAAATGTGGTCAAGAACTAATGATATATACTAAACGATGTTACGAGTATTATAGTAAAATTATTTTTATATTTGCTAAATGAATTTGATTTTTTAGCCAAAAGATTCTAAATATAATTAAAAAATAATTATTTTAATTAATTAATTTAAAAAAAAACAGTGATTTGTGAATTCAAAATATTTAATTTATGTAGGCTAGATGGACTTTTGTTAGTCATACAAAAAAGGATCAGTTTAATTTTTAAAATGTTATCCAGATTTACTGGAAATATCTCAAATAAGGTCGAGAGACCTCACAATTTGTTGAAAAAAGGCTTTCCCCTAAAGAATTTTTTGAGATGTGGGAATACAGCAATCTGGTAAAGTCAGATTCGATGAATCTAATGAGTGTTCCAATAATGTGTTATGCAAAATCTTCAAGTTTTCATGCGAAAGCATATTTGTGAGCGTGTTCATTATCTTTAAATGCGTGGTTTGGATAAAAGAACCTTATACTCGTATAGAAATATAATTAAGAATTTCATGGAATTTTAAAAATAAATAAATTAATATATTTAGGTAAGTATTATTATATTTATTTTAGGTGGTAAGCTTTTGTTGACATTAGATACGACTTTTTTGAAAAAAATTTATCATCAAGTAGAATTGCGAAGCGTCATACGTTTTTTGTTGTTGAAGAACAGAAAAGAAGGAAATTATTACTCAACTGGAAGAAGAATATGGAAATGAAGGACTACACAAGACGACTGTAAACAATTAGATCACAGAGTTTTTCTGTGGCAATGTGTTTGACAAAGAAAAAAGTGGACAACCTACAGAGATTGGGGAACAAAAATTTTAAAAATTGAAGATAATCGTCAACTGAATAAAGGTGAATTTCCACAGAGAGCTTTCATTTAAACTTAATTTAAGCAGGAATACAATGCAGAACATTCTAGAGAGTATTGAATCAGAAAATTATTAAGCAGATTTTTTCCTCGATTCTTAACAGTGGAGATGCGACAAAAACGAGTGAAAGCATGTAAAAGAAATCTGGACCTATTTCATTCTTTTTGACAGATTTTTTTAAAGAATATTGTATCACAGGACGAGACTCCACTGAGTCTTTACATTCCACACAGTAGATATGAGTCGCGTGAATGGGTACTTCCTGAGGAAAAGGCATCAAACATACTTCGTTCAGGAACATATCATCGGAAATATCTGACTCTCAGTGTATTCTGATATGCAGAATGTGTGATCAAATTTGACTTGTCCAAGGAAATATCGACTCTCACTACTACTACACTGCTTAGTAATTTGAGAAAGCTATCACGGAAGTCAAAGAATTAAGACATATTTCTCTTCATGGATAATGCTCCAGTTCATACAGCTAACCGAACTGTGAATGTCATACCGGGAAAAGGCTTTGTGCTGGTTTTACATCCACCTTATAGACTTAGTTGACTTTAAATGATTTTTTCTTGTTTCATCACTTAAAGAAGCATCATGAGGACAAAGAATTGAGTCTAAAGATGATCTGATACGAATAGCTCAATGAATAGCCTACTATCTTCGAAAATGGTCTCTTTTCTGTGATAAATCAATGAACAAAATGCCTTGAAGCAGAAAGTGATTAAGTTTATTTACCTATGTAGTTCACTTGTCCTAAATACAAAGTTTCTTTTCAGGGGCGTTTTTATTTATGTACGAGTCTAAGAAAATTTTATCCACAGCACGTAGATTATTTGAATTATTTACAATTTTAATGTTTGTAAACAAAAAACGTGCAAAATTTCTGAACAACCCTATATATTAAACAGTAATAATGACAAAATTATCATTTTCGCTCATTATTGTTTAAACTATTTAACTATTAAGATTTGTATTACTTATAAAGTCTATATTATCCATGATACTTTAATAAAGATAATATACTCAGAGATAGAAAAAATATTTAATTTAGAGTCCAGGATAATGAAAATTACACCTTTAAAATCTGTAGTTTTTATATGACTAATGCATTTGATAGAATTATTTCTTATTTATACGTTTCAACTATTTAAAAATAAAGTTAAAAGGCAACTAATTTTATTTTAATAGATTTATTTAAAATGGGTGCTAGGAAAAACATGAAAAGATATGCATATTTATCAGATTTTATGCTTGGAAGAATATATTCATTTAATTATGAGCCAAGTTGAAAATGATTGTGTTCGCATGGAGATTATGAGCTGCCAACTGACAGTCACCAGTTATTTCCTGTGTTAAAATATGGAATTATTAATTTGTTTATTTCAAAGAATGTGAAGTTTTAAAAATTTTTTGTACTTTTCATTGTTCACACACATTTTAAAAATGGTTTACTAAATTCAAGTGAGATGATCATCACTTGAGACCGGCTTGAGAAATCTCGAGCCCCCAATAAAGCAGAATCCATCTCACGTAGTTAGCGTACTGATTGCAATACTGTTGACTTTAAAAAGTTGAGCAATTACACACACAAAAAGCGTCAAAAATATGCCGTTTTAATGAAATTGTCCAACTACATGATAGTGTCCACCATTATTGGTCTGCTGGAACAAGTTATTGACCATTGGTTGGCATGTTTTGTTTCATTCTCCGTAATCACTAGACAATGTACTAATAAACTTATTAATAATATTCATTTTTGTTATTCTGATTTTTTATCGTATTTGTCTTCAGAACCAAAAATAAATTTTAAAATTTATCCTGACAACAAGATATATTTAATAAAGACTCCAATGAACATTTATTGTACAGTGCTACCGAGACATACACTTTATTTATTAGCTAACATGCAATTTACCTTTACGAATGCATCTGTCGCTTACAAAACCAGTTTATTTATTCGGACGGATAGCTCTAACACCAAAACAATATGTTTTGGTTGCGGAAACTACAGGTTGCAAGTAGTAGAAAGGTGTTATATTCCATTTGGTGAGAAGAAAATGATTTTTATCATTATTAGTTTTAATACTGAATTAATTTATATCTTATTTATTATCCAAATATACAAATTATTATATATTATTACCTATTTTCTATTATCTATTATACATGGTCGGGCTGATAAGTCCTTAGAATGAAGCCGAAAAAATATTTATATTTCAATAAAATTTGGCATGATTAATCCTCACTATTTATAGGTCTAGAAAACTCATTTTATTTTAATATAATAATATTTAATTTTTTTGAAAATTGAAAATATTAAATTTTGAAGAATAAATTGACATGAACATATT
>JBBMKC010252899.1:0-10255 GCA_037834085.1 Bipalium vagum | reverse complement strand
ACATAATCGAACACGTAAAGTCAACCTTCTAACCGTTAAGCTCTTAGTCTTTGCTCCAATTTAAGAGACTTAACACTATTATTAAAAATTAAATAAACTAATAATAAAAAAAACAAAAATTTTTTACCAGAACAGGTGAAAAACAGTCATATTCTAACTACCAGCACAATATTTCCAAAAACCAATAGAATCGTCAAGCTACCAGTAGAACATTTTAAACAACTGCACTTCAGAAAAAAAAACGAGTTAACCAAACCGATCTAGTAATCAAGCCAGTACTAGCAAGCAAACCGCATAGCAATTAAAATAGAAAACACGATAATTTTCAGTGCAAAAAGTAGAGGACCAGAACGAGAATCAGCATCGGACAACTCAAAGACCATCCCAGACAATCTTAAGGCAAAAAATACTATTAGGGGATTTGATTAAAAATCCCAATAATTAAATAATACTACACAATTTTGGTTTCAAACTATTATAAGTTGAACCGATTTCCAAATAAATAAAATCTTTTAACTATAATTCGATTTGGAATTATAAGCTTAAAGCAAATTAATTAAATAAAATAAATACTAAAGGTTGGACAGCTACTCCAACACTTTAGGATCAAATAATTTTTTTGTTTTTTTTACTGTTCCCAGTATCTTCTTTTTTTGCGTTCTTCACGTCAAATAGAAATCGAATATTTTATTGAGGGCCCTTGAGAGTAAGATACCAAAGGGTGATCTGATTTTTCTTAGCAATCTTCACATCTCGGATTATAACTTAAAAATAATTTGTAACAATAATATATTTATATAATATACAATGATATATTTGTTAAATTTTTTTAAAAAATATATTTTAGTGAAAAATTTTATGTCAGTTTATCGTCATCTTTAAAAATTTCATTTTGCAATCGATTTTTACTTAAGTTGTCACTTGAGGTTTAACTCAGTTCAAACGCATACTAAAACCTTCTGAATTATAAACAGCTGATGATAAGTTGCTCGATCACAGTTCACAAAGTTATTTATTTTTAAAATCCACCTCTTCTGCAAACTTAACATTATTATTATGATTATAATAATAATAATAATAATATTAATAATTATTATTATTATCATCATCATCATTATTTTCATAATATTCAATTATCATTTTTGTTTCAATCAGAAATTATTAAAGCATATTTGAACTGTATGGAATTGTAAAAATTAATATTTTAACTAATCATCTGCAAAGTTAGATTTTATAACTTGGCTAGCTGAAAGTAAAATATAAGATAAATAAAAAAATAATTCAAATAATCTTAAAATTAATAAGCATTTTTATAATTTGAATTTCTGGAGACTTCGTTGTTTCACATAATTGTCAAAGTCATGAAACACAATAATATTATAAAACTATTTTAATTGAATTTATACGCTTCCATAAGACTTTTCTTTACTTCATGTACGTCTCGCTGAATAAATGAAGTGATTCTTGGATTGCTCATTGCATTTATCCAAAATACAGATGGAACATACTGCAAAAGGCATTGCATACAATTTTCGACAATATCGTTTTGACAGAACTTGAAAACGTCTGCACAAGCCTGACAAGTCTGAGACTTCTTTTTAGTAAGTAAATAAACCCGACAATTACTACATTGAACTTTTATCAATTTATTTGCCAATATAACGGATATGATTCGACTTATTTGCTGGGCAATAATGGATTTGGTGCGATTATCATCTATAGCTTTTTGAACTAAAAGAGATAAAAACTGCATATTAAAACAAAAGAAATCTTTTCGTATTGCGTCTTCTTTACAGAAATCGCTTAGAGCAACGTCTAAATCTTTGCACACCCGAGAGGTATTGTTATTCCACTCGGTAATGGTTTTTGGAGGTCCAATAATAATCCATGCATCAATGGGATATTGAAAGGTAAAATGAATACCTCCTTCACAACGTTTATAGACTTCAAATAGGGCAGCTAATATTTCACTAGTTGTAAATTTCCCACAAACATCAATTCTTTGAATCATTTTCATTCTGTCATCAGCAGGTTTCTTTTCACTAATTGCCATTGACAACAGTTCTTGTAATCTACCATTTTTCGCATTCTTCAATGCCATTAACATATGTTGTAACAGACAATAGATTGTCGAAGGCATGATATTGACAATATTTGCATCAATTCTCTCTTGGATTTCAATGGTCAACAGCTCAAAACTCCACGGAACAACGGGCGGTTTTTTACTTTCGAATTTTTTAAGCAAATTAAATACTGCTGGAAACTGTTTGCTGGACATTATTATTAATGTAAAAACATTAATTCATTTCCATTGCGCATTTCATATCGTCAATTTAAAAAAATATAAAATTAGCATTTCATAAATGAATTATAATAAAATTGATAAAATGATTTTATTGAATTCAGAAAATATTTAATTAATTTTCCCATCACAATCAATTGAATAAATCTAATAATTATTTAATATTTTGTTATGAAGTAATTAATATGTTCAATATTTTGGTTAGGAACTAAATCTCAAAAATCTTAATGAAATTCAAAGTTGTTTTTTAAAGGAAAGTTTGTCTGATGAATATTACGTGGGTAAGTAAATAGCCTTCTCTTAGTTTTATAAAGATATTACAGGTTGCAAATTATTGAAGCTAGTGTATCAGATTCAACAGGGTAATTATCTTGTATTCATCCCTTTTACCAGTCCTTTTAATTGGGTACTTGTTCCAATTTTCAACATGTATAAGACTAATTATATTCAAAAAAATTTCATTTACCAATAGCGTCATCTACCAATTGCTGCAGTAGTTAAAAATCACTGGATCAATTCAAAGACCAGCAATGTGAACATCATAAATCTACCCATTGTATATTAAAGAATGATGAATACCTTGACCAGTTAAATTTTATTCAATAAGTAATATTGAGTCTCTAGTAGATTTGTATATCCTTTGTTTCCTATTTTTGGTTGTAATCCATTATAACATAATTCTGATTTTAATACCATTTTGCCTTGTTATTTAAAACTGAATCAAAATGTGTTAGTACCAACAGTGATTATGAAAATAAACAGGATAGGTAATAATTAACTATTAGATTTTATAACAACAACATTTATTTCTTAAACAATTTGATATAATAAATGGGATTTGTGAGATTCTAGAAACATTTAATTTTATTAATAAGTTTATATAATCGCATTTAGATACATCAAATGTCACAGTGCGTAGAATCATATATGAATATGAAATCAGAAGCCGATTTTTTTCTCTCAACTTTTGGATAGCAACATTTCCATCACAAGTGTCCTCCAAGATCTCCTGATTTGGCGCATTCAGATTTCTTGCTTTGGGGATTCCTAAAAAGTAAAGTGCGTGTTTGCCGACCAACAACAATTAAAATTAAAAATCACAGAAGAAATCAATGCAATAACATCACAGCAGCTAACAAATGCAGTGAACTCTTTTTCAAGGAGGTTAGAAATGTGCCGAGATCTTGATGGCAAACATATTGAACATTTTTTTGTAAATCCATGTTCTCAATACACTTTTCATTTATAATAAATGTCTTTATTAATTATTAATTATTATATATTTCTTCTAAATGTATATACTTGTAAATAAAGTATTTCTTTGTTTGGTCTTTGACTAGTTCTGTGATTATCTCGTGTTCGCATGTGCGATAATGTGACACATAGGCCAAGGATTTATAATATTTAATATATGGGCCTTTGATATCTACCACTATAGGTACAGAAAAATTGGAACTGCTTGTTTCACATCTAACATGAAAGTTTGATTGTGATCCGAGTTTTCTAGCCATCGCCAATCTGTTCATGGTTATCTTCGAATTCATGTGCCTTTAGCAATAACATACAATTCTGATTGGCTTACCTTAGATCAGACGCATGACTCAATTTTTGAAGTAACTATCTCCGACCCTTCTACTGCTCCAGTGACACTGTAAGTTTTGGTAGAGACTCTTCTGTTCTTACTTCTATTCTTTTCTTTTTTATTATTAAAATTTTCTCTATAGAAGAGAACTCAAATATGTTAAATCTAGAGATGGGGTATATTGAATTAAGTAAAGTATTTGAATCTTATTTGTTGTCTTATTCTTCAAGATATTTGATATATACTCTACCTCAGTATACATCCTCATTACTTCTAGATTCTGTACAAATCATACAAATCTCGACCAGCAAGTGAACAAGATCTACTCCACGAAACTAATCTGCTCATGTTTGGTTCTTTTATCAATTCCTTAATATTTTTTCATTAGTTATAAAGTCAGGAAAAGAAATTTATTGTCTCATTAAATTTATAACAGTAGTATACAGTGTTTTCCCTTATTATAAGACATCTTCTGTTTAAGGCACCTATTAATTTTCTGTAGCAAGGAAAAAAAATCCTATTACAAGAATAAAATAAAAGCATAGTGGTAGAATTCAGAAATGCTTCAAATCTACGGGTTTTCTGCATAAAGAAATTATTACCTCTGCTTATGGTTCAAAATTGGCGAGAGAAATATCTTGATATCTGTCAACAGACAAATGAGGGCAATGGGAAAAAGCCATTGATTTCCGAACTCAAAGAACATGTTTAATTTGGTTCGAGAAGAGCAGCATCGTTGGTTATTCGAATGCGCTATATTAGGTGAAACATTGTAATAGAAAAGTTTAAAATTTTAAAAATAATGAAATTTTTTACATCATCTCAGAATTTTAGTAATTTTATTTTACTATTGATTATTAGCCACAGAGACTTGTTTAAGTTCGAATAATAATTTTTAAATAATAGAATTTGAAATAAAATAAAAATTTTGTTCTAGTAAAAATAAAGAATCAATAATATCAATTATAGTTCATTGCCAATTGTTTTTTCTTTTTTGAACTAAAAATATTAAACTATTAAATACATTTTAAAATTATTATTTTATAGTATAAAAATTATAGTTCAAGTTAATGATAAGTAATGTTTATTGTAAATTTCATCGTTCCCATACTATTTAGAAATATCTATTGATGGCTTATAGTAAATTTAAATATAATCATCATATATTATAGATATTTAATTAAACTAAATCCTAAAGTTTTGATTAATACATACTCATATCTCAAGCCAAAATTTCAAATTGAGTTTTATTATAGATCAAAATAGTTATACAAAATTATAAGTACTGATTTTATAATTAAATATTATATTTCTCAAATTTTAGTACTCTATTTAATCTTAAAAATGAAATCATAATTTTTTAATATAAAAATATAAAAATTTATTTGAAAATCAAAAAACTCAGATTTGTTTAAATATTTTATTTCATATTTATGACTAATGTGAAAGATTTAATTCACAAGGTCTTTTTCCGTACCATTTAATTCAAAAAGTTAATTATTTTAAGGAATAATTCATTAATATTTGACTTTAAATATATTAAATAATTAAGTCATTCTATATTTAATAAAATATTAATACCACTACATAATATACTGATTGGAATAAATGGAATGTAGTACAACTTGCAGTAGCAATGAAAATACCTGTGATAGCCATAATAAAAATGATTTTGAAGATTCAAAAGAAGCTGAAGGTGTTTGGTCTCCTGACATTGAAAACAGTTTCAATGAAGCGCTATTACTATATCCACCTTGTGGACGTCGGAAAATCGTTTTAAGTGAAGAAGGAAAAATGTATGGTATGTACATTCGGCAATTTTTATTTGTTGATAAAATCTGTAAACAAGTTAAAATTCATTAATTAAACTCGGTTGTAACAATAACAGGTCGCAATGAATTGATTGCAAGATATATTAAAATGCAAACGGGCAAAAGTCGTTCCAGAAAGCAAGTATCCAGTCATATTCAAGTACTCGCTCGAAGAAAGTCCAAAGATATTCAAAATCAAATTCAAGAAAAACATGCTCGAGAACAAGCACGACAACAGTTAGCCAATATGAGCAGCGCTCAAATCGTTTCAGACTTCAAAATCAAAGAAAATTTATCACTGTGCAACGAAAATCGTAACAAATCTCCAAAATTTGTCGACAGCAATGTCAATTCTTTCTCAAATATTCGTAAGAAGATTGTTGCAATTTAATTAATCGTACTATAATTGATTTCATTGTGCGTTTTAATGTTTTAATTTCGAGGAAGTCTGTTACATTTTCCAATTATTTTATTTGTTCGATAATTTGATAAATAATTGCTTTTTGAGAAAGGAACTTTTAATTTAAAATCAACTTCTCGGCGAGTCTGTTTTGATCCAATTAAAATCGATTTTCGTAATCTTGCTTGGGCCAATGCGGCAAGGCTTGGTTTCTTCATTTTATTTTATTTTTTCCATGTAATACAGAAAATCTTTAAAGTTTGTTCACAGGTTGAAACGAGTTTGATAGATACATGAAAATCTGCTTTGAAATTTTCTTTCGGTTGAGTACAATCTATCCATCGAATTTAGATCTTTCCTAGATTAACATTCTCATTATATATAAGTCATAATCAAAACTCATCTCTGTAACACGTTTCCTAATCGACGAAGAATTGTTCTTTTGTTCCATGTAACGGAGTACAATCAATATCTCTAACTTTGTTCTGAAAAGGACGATAAACACGAGAATTTTATTCCAAAATATTAGTTTTTAAATGTTTAATATTTCCGGACTCAGTAATATTATCTTCATTTTAGGATGGAAAGAGATTACAGTAATTATAATATTAATAATTTCAGTAATAATAATAATAATAATAATAATAATAATAATAATAATAATAATAATAAATATGTCTCATTGATATTAACTTTGATCGTATTTTTTGTTTTGGCGTCCTCTATGTTTCATACGTTGTCCATTGGTTAAGGTTTTTTTAAAACACTGTGATTGACACTGGATTCACTTGATGGCGCCTCACGTGTCCAATGAACAATGAGTTGCAGATGATTCTTATTTCAGCAATATTTAATCCAAAACGGCCTGTGACCAGTTTATTAAACTTGCACATATACGCTTTTGTTTATCAATTAATTACGACGAGTCGTTGTGATTTACTGTCTAAATTCCAAAAAGCACTCACTTTTTTTTCTCCACAAATATGGAAATCTATCCCAAGTGGATCGATTGAAAATTTTCATTTATTTCTCATATGCACTGTTTTTGTGGTGCAAATAGTCTTATTCTTCATTGATTCTTAATTCCACTCTAAACATAGTTTCAGCTTGTTTCGAATCTCCTCCATTCGAGTCGATCACAATCTTCAGACAGAATTCATGTTGATCACTCGACCAAATTCCAATATTTATTATTATTATTCGATTTTCTCACATCACTGGATTGATAATCTCAGAAATATTTTGAAAATTTCCTTCCTTTCATATGATCAAAGTGAATCTATTTAAAGTAAAAAGAATATTGTTCCAAATCAAACGAGCTTTTTATACTTCACCATATCTACGTTTACAGAATATGTTTTATGATTTTGGTCACACTGGTTGTGTTGGACGGATGCATCAATATAATTTTTTTTGGAGAAAATATTGAATTTTCCTTTCTTATTTATTTTTCTATTGTGGATTTATCATAAATATAGAAATTTAATAAAAATACCATGAATTAAATTTTTGTATTCTTCTGCAAAGCATGAAGATAGGATGGGAAACTGAAATCGATTCACGATTTTTTTGAAAAAATAAAGAAAATCGATAAATTTAGGCAGGTTTCAGACTTAGCAAGAAAATTTGATGAGAAAAATTAAGTAGAGATGGAACATCAAAATAAGCTCTGAAAATATATTTTTCAAGGTTGAACTGAAAAATCAGTACTTTTTAGTTTAGTTTTTCACATATCTCAGAGAAAAATCTGTTTTCAATGGAGACTTTATTTTTGTTTTTTTCTATTTTATTTTTAGAAAATAATAATTATTTTAATGAATAATTTCAAATTTTTCGGTTATGCTTTAACTGCCTTAAACATCTTTGGTTTGTTTAACATTCTTTGGTCTTACTTTTCATCATTTTCAGTTGTGGGGGTCATTTTATGCGTTACACTGATTTTCTGAGATCGCTGGAATTTTGATTTCAATTTATTATTAATTATCAATTACATCACTGTCAGCTTTTAATTGAGCTCTTTCATTCGAGATTTGGTTCTGTCTTTTCGAGATTATATCAACAGAAAGATAACAATCTCAATAAAAAAGCACTTTGAACAGTTTTTTATTTGAAAGATTATTCTTTTACTAGAATTTTTTACTGGAAAAATTCCATGTAAGGAAACATGGGAATAAAATAATATATTTATCACATTGAAATGTTTATTTTATTTGAAAATTAAGTGTCTTTAAAACTAAATTTTGAACATTTGGAATATTTTATATTTTCGCTAATTATTTTTATTACATAATACTAAAATGCGCAACTTATTCAATAGCCGGTCCGGTTTAAAGATAAGAAAATTTGAAGAAACATACATTAATTCTGATAACACAGAAACCAATAATCTTAATTATTAATAATTATTAATAATATTAATAATAATAATAATAATAATAATAATAATAATAATAATAAATTTATTTTTAATTATAACTTCAGCTCTGCTGCCTTTATTTCAAAAGATTCTCTTCTCTCTCTTTTACAGTCTTAGAACGTTACTTGTATTGAACGTGTTGCAACTAAGTTCCGAGGCTTTTCAAATAAATATTTTTCTTCAGAATATTATTTATGCTTGGTTCATTCAACAGTTTTCTTATAGAAAACTTTAACTATATCTCCTAGATTTTTATTCAACCCCATCCTCTGTTTGTAATGCGTTTATGTATTATTTATAATCGAAATAAAATTTCACAGTACCTGTTTGTCAAGAGTTTGATTTGGATTCATTAACGATTTGCGTTCATTCCGTCATGTTAGCGTTGAATTCAGAGCCATTGAAATTAAAACGAAATCACTTGGAAATGCATCTTATCATTTTACAAGCGTCACCCGTGATGAAGGTGTCATTTGATAAGCAACAAGCGATTTTTCGAATAGTAAATTAACGTTCTGAAATTAAATTATTTACTGCGTTTACATCAAATTAACTAGACTTGGCCTTCGATGAGACCTTTCGATGGCTGTCCTGTGATCATCAACATTGATGTTTTCAACACTATTTTTCTCTTTGCTTTTAATTTTCATTTATATCTGAGGGGTCTTGTTAGTGTCTGTTGCCATTTCATTTTTTCCATTGCCATTCCTTTAATGGAATTGTCCGTTCGAACTTAATTTTCGAGACTTTTGTTTTCTTAAGTGACGAAGAAAATTTTGAATATCAAAAAGAAAGCTAATGTTTTCCAGGTTTTGGTTGGTTCTCTTAAAACTTTTCAGTGCTTTTGTTACAATAAACACATATGAGCTCTTTTTTATTTTAATCATTATAAGAATCGATAATGTTAATTATTGACATTAATTTATAAACTAAATAAATTTTTACAGAGCTCTCTTTTTCTTTAATTTTATCTTTTTCCTTGTTTCATCATTCAAATTTCACTTTTTCAGAATCGATATCCCGTTTCTCTTCTGTTCATCATCCATCGCCGTTGATTGCTAATTCCAAAGTTCTTGACCCAAATTCATTTGTCCTCAGACAAAATCCTATTCCTCCGATCATGGCCTGCACAAATACTCACAACATGTATCAACCAAACGATTCTCCAAACGAACTCATTACTCGCAATCATGGTCCAGTTCCAAATATGTGCAATGTACCTCGTATGTCTCGTGCATCGTCGCTCTCAGACCAGTCCTTGTTGTTAGGTCCTCATTTATATGTCGGTCGGTCGATAGCTACCCCGAAAATGCGTCTACTGGAACTTAGTGTGTTTCTAGAAACCAAAGAATATCCCGTCAAAATTGAGGTTGTGACATATTCCTTTACGTTTCCATCAGTATTGTCGTTGTCTTCATCCATTTCAGAAAGGTTACAATATGAAAAATTATTGTAAGCACATTTTGGCACACTTAAATTCAACAGAATCCAGTTTGGGACATCCGTTTCTTGAACATATTGAAATATCACAAATATGGGATAAATATCCTGAATCAGACGGTCTTAAAGAATATTTCGAACGGGGACCTCAGGATGCATTTTTTATGGTCAAGTTTTGGGTAAGATGGCATTACCAATGCTCAACAAATGATGGAAATATTTATTTCTTGCAGATCGATATGAATTTCGAAGTACAATCACAGTGGAACCAGCTGAGCACCATAATGTAAGTCTATGAATGAAT
>JBBMKC010252888.1:0-10255 GCA_037834085.1 Bipalium vagum | reverse complement strand
ATTGAAAATAATAATAATAATAATAATAATAATAATAATAATAATAATAATAATAATAATAATAATAATAATAATAAAATAGTTATTACAATATTAATAACAATAATTATAATTATAAAAATAATTTTAATAAATATTAATAATAATACAATTGTGCAGTAAAAAGATCTTGATAAAAAAATTTATTTCTAAAATTAGCGTTATCTCACTGTCTAGATAATGTCAAGCCACAATTAGGGTTATTTTTATTACCTATTCTGGTAAAACTTCCGAAGAGTACAGATTGGCGATCTTCGGTCAATCTCTAAAAGGTAGAGTCATCTACGGACCGAATCAGAAAAACACAGAACAGAAAAGAAGTTATTTGTTTACTATTAGTATTTATCGAAATAGTTTTGTTGGAAACAGTTAGTCTTTTATTTTTTGAATTAAGAAGAAATATTAATCGAGGTTTATTTTATTTTCAATGTTTGTTTTCCGTAAGAAATATGTTTATTCAATGGGTCTGTTAACAATATTGTAATGTATAATTCAAATATTCTTAAAGAGTATTTCAGATTAAAGAAAAAATTGATTGTAATTTTTTCCTTATTCAAAAATTAAATGCACAATAACTAAACGACAGAGTTCTTCTTGTAATTAAATTATTAATTATAAAATAATAATATAAGAAAAAAATAATAAAAGACATACAACGTCATTCTGATCTCACCTAAGGTATTCTTCAATATTCAACAGGAATCAATTTCTATATACTTCTGACTTCACAGGATTCGTTTATCAAAGTTTAGCTTATAATTCTCAAGTACACTAAAAGATATAATGTCGAAGAATAACTTTATATCATCTTTATTAATTCCTATTTTTATTTTAAGATTTCTTGTGGTGCCTTTACATGCTTTATGAGATTTATTCTTATTTATTTTCTTCAATCACTGAATCTCCATCAAATAAAATAATGAAAACATCATTAAATTCTTTGAAGAAATCTTTTCAATTCAGAGTAATTGAAATTAACAATAAATAACATTTACAATGAAATTTCACTTTTTATTCTTCAGATCAAATTTTTTTAGGTAAAAATTTTAATTTAATAAAAATAAAATTAAGTTAATTGAATGAACATCCTATTAAAAACCTGCATTAAGCAATAAGAGAGAATTCTAAAAAAATATAATAATTGTTATATATTATGTTAATAAATAAATAAAAAAGCAATTAAAATGTGCAGATTTACTCGAGGCAATCAATTGAGTGTAAAAGTGAATTACTAAGTATAAATACATATAAATGGTACCTGATGTATTATTATTCATGAATATAGTGAGTACCATGTTTCAAAGGAATATTAATTAAATCTGTATTTTTAATTTTTTTTCATTAAAGATTATTGAAAAAATAAAAGAATTCAGCAGAAAAATGTGATTTGAAAAAATTAAAATTTTTGTATGATTCTTAAAAACTTCTCATTTCACAATGATAATTTTACCTTCAATGATGTTTACAATTTAAAATCTCAGTAACCCGAGTCCTAACTGTATAAAGAAGAAATTTACAAGGCATAAAATAGAAAATTTTCATAAAGCTTAATATAGCGGCTTATATAAATAGTTAGTGGACAATAATGGTTTAATTTACCAGGTAAGACTGCAATTGTCCTTTACTAAAATAAAGATCCAGTGTACCCCTTCGATTAAATAAATGAAGCACTTGATAATGATATTAATGACGTTTTAATTTTCTGTATTCATGTACCATAAATTGTAACGAAACCAATGACGTTTTTATGATTTAATTTTTTCATTAAGAATTGTTAAATGTATTTTTGTTTTATTAATATAAAATTGTTTATCCTATTTCAAATTCTCGAAGAAAATAACTAAGAGTTAAGGTATGTATTATATCCCAGATTTCATTTTTAGAAAGAATATACGTGAATTCCTGTCACACTAACGTCGTCTCCAATTGGATATTTATACTGTTCAGTAGACTATGTTAAATTGGATTGTTTATCAAATTTTAATGAATATAACCCAGTCCATTCATTAGATACTGAACATATCAAACAAGAAAATGCTGAAACTGATCTAGAATCTTAAAATCTGAGGCAAACGCCACGACAGCGGATATGAAAATTGATTAATAATAAGAGCAGGTAGTGAGGCACGTTAAAAATCCTGGTGAGCTAAGATTAGCATGACTAATATATTTTAATAAATATTACAATATCAACGTAGCCCATCAACTAAACAAAAACAGCGGAATTATTACAATCATTGAGGCTGGGAATAAAGTCAAAAAATTTGACAATTCTGTATCTCATCTGTTATGTTCATTCTTACAACAGGAAATCAGGGGAAAGGGATTTGAGAATTTGATTAATCTCTGCAGCACAGGAATACCGGTAAGAACATATGTCGCCTAAGCTAAACACCGATTCACGGAAATCTGTATAATACAGATAAATTGTACTTTATTCAGAAGTACCGCTATAACGATCTACCGATTACTAAAAAATTGAAAAACATAACAGAAACTAGTATGAGAAAAAATAAACTGTGTCACACGCTCTATGTAGTTGCAACTACATAATGTCTATGGTACGAAAAAGGCACGGTTATGTGCACAATATCCTTTTAATTTGTATCGAGTTTTACAAAGAAATTGTAAATTAATGAAAAGAAAATGAATTTCTTCAGATCTAAACTTAACTCCTGTTATAAAATTGGTCATCAAGAGGCTTATAAGATATATTTTATGTCAATGTTCACTAGTATAAATAGCTTCAATGTTTTTTCAAAAAGCTTATCAAACATTCAGAAATTTCAAAAGTAAAAGTTGGGTATTTTTTCTAACATGCTGAAAGAAAGTGTTTTGAGATAAAGAAGTCATCACAAAATTTTATCATGGTTTATTAGTCCATCTATCCCGAATAAGATAAAAAAAATCCATAGATGTGTATGCTTGTGGAATCGATATATTGTACTTCAATCTATAATATTAGGTTTAATAAAATTTTAGGTTTTAATTTTTTATTTCACTCATTTTGGGATATCAATATTTCCTTCTTCTATTTTAATGTAATATTCTCCATTTTTGTCTAATATAGATTATCATATAAACCGCGCATTTATAAAAAATATCATAAAATTAAAATTTTAGTAAATAAATTTAGCATTTTTATTTTGATAATCAAATTTGATCATTTTCTAAAAATTTTGAAAAGGAAATAATATTGTGGGTAAATGATGCATAAGGATTATTTAATGATATATTTATTTTCACCAACTATTATAAATCAATAAAAAGCAGTTATAAAGGAAACAAAGTTTCAATTTATTGCTATTCTTGATTGCAGAAGTTATAATTTTCGGGAAAATATATTCTAAATTGGTGTGGCGGTGGATATATTTTATGTAATCAAGTTTTAATATAAATAAAATAAAAGAAATTAAAATTACTGGGGAAAATAAATATTTTAAAGAATTAGACTTACGAAATTCTTTTAATTAGAGTACATCATTTAATACAGGTTGTTCCAAAACCAAGGAAAAAGTTGTTTTGCCTATTAATTTTTAATCTATATTTTATTTAAATTAAAAAAATTTATATTGATTAACGTAGATTTTGTTTAAATAATATATTTATAAAAATATGAGAGATATGCATTTGAACCTCGATTTGAAAATTGACATCATGCGATATTTTTATGCAAATTCGAATTTTCCTTTACTGAAATTAGTCAAATCAAGAGGGAGTGAAATTTAATCAAAAACCCATATAACTTTTCAGCAGTAACAAAACCTATTCGAAAATCTGAGACTGCTGGCAGTGTACTCAATGTACCTTATGGCAGGCTTTTTTGGTTACTGGACGTAAAACCGTTATTAAAGATTCATTGAATGATACTGTTAGTAAATCGTCCATTCATTTACTTTGTGATACAATTTAAAAAAATGTTTGTATGTAATCATTGCATAATCATAAAATTTAAAATGTGGTCACATTAAAATAAGTGACCCAAAATATAATTAAACACAATTGGAAAACACAATACTAAAAAGTAATAAATTAAAAACAATTTATTTTATGGGGTAACATTCCCTTATATATCGCAGCAACGCTTCAAAGCCATCGACACCATTTAAGCGCCATTCCCGTCTGTCGAGATATTCGCATAAAGTTGCCTCAAATGCCTCTTCATTCGTCTGTCTTTTCCGAAACCAATTCTTCATCGGCCGCCACATTGACTCGATCCTGTTTGTGTGAATCCTTTCAGCGTCTAAAAAAGAAATTATGAAAATGAGTGTAGAAAATAAAAAACTTTTGAAATAGGCTTTCCAATAATCGGTGCGGATTATTGAACCTTGAGCTACATGTTCAATGATATTAGGGATTATGTGGTCCGAATCTCGTTTGTTGTCGATTAAGATTGCTGCCGTCAACAACCATCCCTAATATCCAGTGGCCTTTTATGTTCCTCCCTTTATGGTATTTGGATCGACCAAGCAGGGATTCATCAACCTGAACGATTACGCCAGGTCCACCGATTTTTCCACGAGCACTCTGCTTTTGAAAATGATTATCAATAATCAATTCTCGGCAGTAGTTGAACGTAAAAATTTATAATTTGTCATCAAAATTTATGTGGTACAAAAATTAAATTACACAATGATTGCGCAATAGTTTTTTTTTAAAGTAAAGCGCAAACAAATTAGCAGATATCATTGCTTAAATTGGGCTTCTAGCAAGCGAACATCTTTCATACAAAACCTCCGGAAAAATCTGTGTTCAATTCCAAATACGTTTTATGAAACTATTTTTCGTCCATGAAACAATAAATACGAATACTTTCCTTGACATTTTGAAAAATGTGGTTCAGTCTGAACTTATAAAAAGAAAATTGATGAAATTATAGTAATTCATTCATGCAGGATCAAGCATCCCTGCAGCATCCCTGCAGCATCCCAATGATGTCTTTTAACTCATTCTCATCAAACATTTCAGCTGTTTTTGCAGGCTTGGGGTACCAATATTTTATTTTAGTTCAAAACTAAGTAACGTAAGGCCTAATGTTATAACTTAAGGAATTCAATTCAATTACTTTCTTATTTCACAATTTCAACGCAAGCAAAATAATATTGGGTTCTTTATTAATTGTACGATTTTTAGAAAGAATATTTATTTTGGAAATTCAGGTTAAAAATAAATGAGCTCTGAATTTATGTTTATGAATTTTTAAGCCCAACTTTTATAATATTAATATTGTCAAAAAAGATTAGGAAAGAGAAATTAAAGAACTTTAAATTTATTTATGTCCCAAACAAGTTGTATTAAAGTAAATATGATCAGAATATGATGGGTATTTTGAATAATAGGTGATTATCTTATAGAAAATAAACACTAATGAATAGATATGACATTTGCATAGTTCTGTCAAAGACGAAAACAGAAATTTAAAGTTCCTTGGGGATTTATTATCCCATGGAAAATAAAGAAATAAAAAAGAGTATGTTCAAGATAGATTTTATTTTATTAAAAAAATGATTGTTAAAATGTATGTATTTCCTTTTTATGACACATAAATATTCCAGTTGAATAATTTATAATGGACGCCTTCAATCTTTATACATCTTAATTTTATAGTGCTTTATAGTTATAGTGCTTTTATAGTTTTTTTAAATATTATTTTTCTCAAAAATGTACTTTATCAAAGACGAGATAAAGCCATTTGTATCAGTTGATAATATTCACTTATGGTAGCCTGGTCACTAAATACTTCGTCCTCTAACATTGATGTTTACAATGAAAACATTTAATGAAAATATTGCTCATAATTTCATACTACTTATTAAAGAATTTCATCTTAGATCTGCATTAAAGAAGAGAAATAAATATGATTAAAACAACTGGTTGACTGAAATCATTTTCTAACAAAAGGAAAGAAACCATACAGCCTTGATAAGAAAACAATGATCTTTTTGAGGGTGTTACCATACGACTGAAAAGGGTATCTTCAAGAAATTCACTGCTCAAAAAATACTCCTGGTAAATCTGTTTAATAAGTATTTTTAAGAAGTTATAAAAAGTTCACATGACATCACACATTCTTTTAAAATGGCGAACATTGAAGAAATAAATAAAATATTATTTCTTCCCTTTTCATGTTGATTATTTATTTCAAATTTCCACCGTGGATGTTTATAAAATATCGAATAGTGGAGTTCAATTAAGTATTTTCCATTAGGAAAATTTAGTTCAAATATTTTATTTAGATTTATTAGAGAAAAGAAAGAAATTGTCAATAAAAAACAGATAACAATTTATATTGACAGAAATTAAACCTATTATATATAAATTTGTCTTGGGAGGAAAATTAGATATTCTTAATGGAAAATTTTATAAATGATTAAAATTATTTTAAAGAGCTGATAACTATTTTAAGGTTTTATTCGTGTCCTGAAAATTTTCTATATTAAAGTCAATTAATTAATTTAATTACTAACAAATTAAATGTTTAATAATAATAATAATAATAATAATAATTTAAATTTACAATAACTTAAATAATAATATAAATATTTAAATTTAAGTCACGTTAATTAGTTCTTTATTTTTATTATTATATCAACCTTTATATAATCATTGTTATTAATAGTACCTTTCACAATATCCGTATTGTTTGAATGCATTAGGTCAACGTTTTATGTAATACTTTTGAAAATAATTGACAAGTTGGAAAGTTTCCCTTTCTTCAATATTTAAACCAATTAGTCATTTATTTTAATTATGAGATTAATTGATTATTTATTTTAAAAATCATTATTTTAATATTTATTTACTTTTTTAAAATCTAATAAGAAATTAAATTGATATAGCTTTAAATTTATGATTATGTTTAATTCATTACCTAAAAAATATTTTTTATTATTAATTTAAATTTAATCCTCACAATAATACATAAGTTTAGTGAATAATTCAATAATGAAATTTGATAATTTAACTTGTTTTAAAATTCCATTGAAAAGGCAAATAAATAGTAATCCTTATGAAGCTGTTATTATAGTAATCAGGCCATATTTATGGATAATTTAAGATATAGATAGATAATTAAGACAATAAATAAACGATATTTCAAAACTGATTTATTTACAACATGTATAAAATAAATAAAAGTTCAATGATTTTCTTAAGTCATTTTATGAAATCTTTATTAAAATTTTTTTCAAAGAATTGAGCAATGTACTCTTCTACGGTTTGTAATATATTTTCTTTCCTCTTGAAGTTGATAAGTCGTGTGAACATTTGAAATATTGGGAACACGTAGCGGTCTTGCAAATTCATATCTGGAGAATAACTAGGTTACTTTAGGCTTGTTAGAAGCTCATTTACAAAAGAAAAATATACAATAAGGTATATTTATTATAACACTTCACATCTGTACTGCTTTATTGACTCTTACCTTATTTTTTGGTGTTTGTTTAATATAATCTTAATAATATTTTTTCGGTTTTCATTTTTTAAGTAGTATAATTTTTCGTGATAAAATTTTAACATAAAAAATATTCAATTCATTTTCGATAATTAATATCAAAATTTGTGACAGAATATTTCTTTAGTGGATTAGAGACTGAATATATTTAATGATTCCAGAAATAATGTTATAAATGAATAGATTTTATGGAAATATTCCAAAAATATTTTCTATAATTCTTAAGTACTCATTTACTGAGAAATTCAATTCAGATGAAATACAAAACGAAATTAATATTCTTAATGTTTCAGTTAATTTTTTTAATATTTTAACTTTCTGAGATCAGAAAAATTTATAATAATAATAATAATAATAATAATAATAATAATAATAATAATAATAATAATAATAATAATAATAATAATAAAATAATTAAATTTTAATTATAATTATAATAAATTCAATAATAAAATAATAACAATAATGATATTTGAAAAGAAATTTAAATATTCCTTTGAAAATTATCAAATGTTGAGTGACTTAAAAAATAATTAAGTATAAAAATATAAAATTAATCATATTTTCCCAACATTTTTATTGACAATTTTTACATAATTTTACTGACAGCACGGTACATATCTTTAAGGAAAATGAGATCGCAAGAAAATCCATTATGTATAAAAATTATTTCAGAGAAATTCAATTTATGAAATTATTTATTCTCATTAATATATATTAGTAAAATTAAATTAATTCCAAATATAAATAAAAATTATCAACTTCGTCAATATGTTACATGAATTTGTGATAATTCATTTTCTAATATATTTCTCCGATTCTCCAACCAATCTTCATTTTTCAAGACATATCTTAAATAGTAATTCAACTTAAATTGAGATCACTTATATCGATTTTATATGGATGATAGGAAATATGTATTGTAAGAGTCCCATTTTCTTGCTGAATATCTTATTTTCATTTATGTAATGAAATTACATTTTAAGAAATTCAATTTGCCTAAATATTTACACTTCTGTGGAAAATTTTAAAATATTCTCAGTCTTTCAGATAATAAATATACGAGATAAAAAGAAGAGAAAGAGAATTTATATCTTGCTTCTTTCCTCTAAAAGGCTGTGGATCATATGAAATTTCGATTCATTTTTATGAATTATTCCATCTCTCTAAAATCAAATGAGACTAAATATTTCAAGATCAATAAGACAGGGAACATTTTTGATTTAAATTATAATAATATATTTATAAATTAATGCAACAGAAAAAGGTATTTTATGAGGAAAGAAAAAAATGTTAAAAACAGTAATTAAATTTTTGTACTTCATTTTTAATTTTATTTATTAGTTATTAATTTTCAAATTAATCTATATAAGTTATTGAATTTCACTTTTTCAAATTTTCTAATTAATTTATTAAATGGATTATTTTTGGAGAATTTTGTCAAGTTTATTTTCTAATATTACATTTTATTTTTTGACAACACCAGACGAACCGGAGAGTGGGCAGACAAAGATGCTCTGCCAAGCACAGTTGCAAAGCAAGGAATTGCTTCAAAGAAATTAATGATAACCGTTTGGTGGTCTACGGCCGGTATTATTCATTATTATTTCTTAGATTTTGGGGAAACTGTCAAAGAGAAATCATACTGTCATCAACTCGATGCTTTTCATGAAAAACTGAAGCAAAACCACTGCCTTGGTGAATAGCAACCGTCCATTACCTTTGCATTATAAGTCTCCACCGCACATACCTAAAATAACTCTACAAAAATTACAAGAACTGAATTACGAAACTTTACCTCATCCACATTATTCTCCAGACATATCTCCCACAGATTATCATCTAATCATGTCACTTGACAAATTCTTTCGAAATAAGCAGTATGAAAATCAGGATGATCTTCAATATACCTTCGCCTCTTTTATTTGTAATAAAAAAATCCCCTGGCCCGGACTTTTTCAGAAACGATATAAAAAACGGTATAATAAAACGGCAAAGTGCTGCATATGCAAATAGTGCATATTTTAATTAATAAAAACTTTTTTATAGTGACCTATCTTTTTTTGATTTGTGAGATGAAAAAGTGACAATAATTTTCCCTCAACCGAATAATATTGTTATTTTTGTAATTAATTGTTGAATTTAATATTTTATTAAATAGTTACAGTACTGATTGTAAAGTATCAATAAAGAAAGTCACCCAGATCAAGCTTCTTCTACACAAAGCATTCATGAATTCCGTTCAACATCTTCCTTAAAAAGGCTATAGAAATTCATTTATTCTGACTATATATCCATTCCATAAAAATAACCAGCATTTATGTCTATCTGTGAAATTATTTATTATTTCATCTACGAAGTTTGGTTCTTGTTTTATTTATGGAAGATAAATATACAGGAGACAGCTCAAGCAGCGAAAGACGCCACAAGTCTGCCAGTGGTTATTCAGTCACACTGCAGATTTATTATATATAATAGAAAAAAGCTTTGAAGAAATCATTATCATACTGTGAACATTAGGCGAATGGGGAATATGTTTCACGATAAATTATGTTAGATGTTAAATAATTACATAAATATGAGGGATAACGAAACTATAGATTGAATATGATAGCTTGGGTTAACCTACATTTGGTCATTTGGACCTTCAGAATGTTAAATGTTCTCACAAATCAGTGAAATTGGTTCTTTAATTATATCTGTAGAAACACGACCATTTGGAAATATTGATTTAATAAAAAACATAATTGATATTCCTAATAT
>JBBMKC010252878.1:0-10256 GCA_037834085.1 Bipalium vagum | reverse complement strand
TTATTATTATTATCATTGTATAGTTTTAATTTAGTTACAGCCTACACAATTCGATATGAGTCAAGTCATAATTTATTGTTGATTTCATGACATAAGTTAGATAAACATTTTTATCAATAATCAAATATAATAAATTAATAATATTTCAGAGTTTGAAAAAAGTTCTGAGCATCTCTGATTAATCTTAAGTATATTTCTTGGATGATTTTCCTCTACGATTTTGATTAATATTAATTTGGCTTTTTTCTTTTTAATTTATAAAAAATTTAATAATTTAATTAATCAATTAATTAATAAATTGTTAATAACGATTGATATTATTTTATTTTTTTATTATTTACGATATTGAATTTCTTTATTTGATTTCAATATTATTGAGAAAATTTTATTTCGTTTTATTTATTATATTTAAAGGTGAAATTTGTTTTAATAATTAAAACAAAAGTGATTAATTTTAATAATAATTTTGAGAAAAGTTGAAAACAGAGCTTTAAACAATTTTCTCGAAATTCTTTCATGTTAGATAAATAATTTTTTTTGTTTGAAACGAAAAAACTTTTTATAACCAGAATGAAAATGGATAATTAGAGAAAAATAATGATACTTTTGCATTTCCAGGTTGCTTTGAATGATTAAATTTTAATTAAGGAAAAATATTACTGTTAGAAATTTAAACAAAAGACAAGTTTTTAGTTAATTAATTTCAATCGTATTAATTGGAAATATTTAACTTGAAATAATTGTCGAGTGAATTTTGTTTTAATTGTTAATGATATTTTTATGATTTAAATTTATAATTTTAATTTTTTCCACATCAAAAGGGATTCGACTTTATTTTTTCATGAATGTTTTTTTTCGTAATTTGCATGTATTTTTTTTTAATGATTAATTAATAAAAATTAATATTCTTTGACAATTAAAGAATGGGAGTCACGGAAAGTATCAATTGATTATTGAATAATTGATATTCGGAAATGCAATGGCTATTTTTCTACCTTTTTCTGAGGGACTACCACGGTTGAAGGCCTTCAAAGAAGGTTGAGATATGTGAGATATATTGAAAATTACTCGTGGATGTAGCTCAGCGGTCAGAGCAGTGCATGCGCATGTGAAGATCTGCTCAACAAAACAAAAGAAGACTTGCCACAATAGACAATCATGCTGGATACATTTGCCGTTGGATGCCTCGGATCATGGGAAATGCGGAACGACGAAATTCTGAAAAAGCTGCAGTTCTCAAAACGCAAATCAACAGAAATCGGAAAATTCTGCGTATCTTCGAATATCAAGTGGAGCGCAACCCAATGGAATTTTCATCGGAATGTCGGAAAGCTGAAGATGACTCAATCTGAATTAGACGATATTGCCAATGATGAACCACAAAGCCATACAGACGACAATGATGAGGGAGAAAATCTGACTAATTGTGATAAAGAACTAATCCAATATTAATATTAAAATGCCATACTAGGCTCACAGAAATGTGCAATTGGTTTATATTCAATTATATGTAAAAACTTGTTGTGAAAATACAATTTTGCTCGTTCGAATCCCGGTATCTCCGATTAATCTTCAACTAACAAGATGGATTATATATTTTACTGTAACGTATATTATTAATAAAATATTGAAAAATGTGATCATTATCATTAAATATGTGACTGCATTCACCTTTTCTTCTCGTTTTAATGAACTGATATTCAGTCTCGGAGATAAATATGGTTAATTACTGAACGATCATAATTTTGAAACCTTAGAGAATCTGGCTGGTGAAGGTAGGATATTAGAAGCCTCTCAGCTAAATAATAGTTGGGAATAAATTGCGGTTGCCCATTTATAATGGGTAAAAATTTCGGAGCAACTTAATTTTTGGAGAATTAAATAATGTTTTAGCCTAAATTGATAAAATAATTTTTGTTATCACTGGAATTCATTTCGTTTCGATATTATTTGCTCTGCGTAAGCTGGTAAAAATAATTATTAAATCAAAATGAAAATATAATATAAAAATATAATGTCAAAATATAAAATGAAAATATTATTTCTTCAATTAAGAAGGTGAAGGATATTTTTATAATAACTACATTTATTTACTTTTTCGGTATGACTAATGTCTATTTTTATGATTTGTTTTTCAAAGCTCATTTTAATCGTCAAGGAAACCATTAATGTTTATAGTTTATTTGAAAGTTTTACGGTAATATTTCCTATAAGATATTTGGATATTTATCTGATAATTTTATAACCATTATAGATTGATATAAATAACTGAGATTTTAGATCTTTTTTCTGTATGCACTTAAATACCGGCGATCAGGAACATCAAGGGAGCTTTTGAAAACAATTTTTTGAAATACGCACAGTTCAACTTGAATTTGTACAATAAGACGTTCATCTCGCTCACGTGTGATTTTCTGGTTTCGTATTGTATCCCTTTATTCTTTTCTGTTGCATAAATGTTTTGCAGTCGTTGACAACATTTAGCAACCGTATTTCTAAAAATTAATTAAATAAATCACAATTTCCTGGTAGCTCCATCGAGCATCAAATTTCAATGAATATCTTCTTCGACACATAAAATCTGAACAATCTGCACCTCTTTCATGTTTTGCTTGCATCGATTTCAATTCAATAATTTGTTAAAACCAAACTAGAAAATATCAATATTAATATTTATAATTTCATTGGTTGCCTTTTCACTTTAGTTAAATAATTGAAACGAATAAATAAGAAATAATTTTAACAAATGCACGACATAGATAAGCACTACGGTTTTGAAAGCTGTGCACTTTCCTTTGTCCACGACTGTATAATAATGAGCATTATATAATAATTATAATTAAGATATCATATTAATTTTATATAATCTCTTTAAGGATATAAATATTAAATAATAATATATATAATATATATCACATTGCTAATACCGTACATTGGTTAAAGTGAAACTAATAATATACTGTTGTACGGAAGACCAGGAGATGGAGAATACTTCTGTACAAATTATAATAAAATAATGCCTCAATATTATTCTCATTTAATATCTCTCTGAGTTCAAAAAAGAGCATTACTTATCATTGAGACTGTGTACATGTACCGATTTAAAGGATGGAGAATGACAATAGCCTTGAAGAGATTGCAAGATAAAATCAGTTATTAAAGGAGCGCGATATTTTATTATCAATATTAAATGGATGAGATAAGAAACAATTTCGCGTTGATTGTTTTCCGTGTTAATTAAGTAATATGAAGGATAACGTGAAAAAGGAAGTCCCTTGGTGGATTAACAAATGGATTTTCTCATAGAGAGTGAAAGGATTAGCGATAATTAGACGAAGAATTATTAATAAATGGAATTTAATACGAGTAGGTTGTCAGAACCGTACCTTTACCTGTGCCGTTTCCTCGTTTTCAATTGCAGCGTTAATGAATCGTCATTACAAATTTAAGAAATAAACTTGGAAATATTCCTGAAAGGATAACAAAATGTTTTAAATTGTTTTAATGTTGTCAATTTATATTACAAAATAAATAAATAAACGACTCTTTTTAAAATCAACATTCTATAGGTATGAAAAATAATATTTATTTATTTATATATTTTCAACGTTACCGCAAGGAAAGCCAAGTCATTTTCATTTGATAATAAAATTAATATTATTTATTTGATAACTTGTCAAATTAGTTCTGACTAATCAAAAATATTTTATATGGGTTTTAGGAGAAAATTATAATTTCTTAAAAAGGGAACCTTTCTTTCCTTATTGACTATGGAATATCAAAAATCAATACTTGTAAATATTTTTCCAGTGAAATGGACCTTAAGGATTTAACGAAAAAATCTTTTTGCAAAATTTAGACTGCAATAAAGTATTTTCTCTTTGGCTGTGATTCTCAGCTGTTGCAATTGCAACTCTTACAATATAGACCAAGTTTCGAATTATTTTCATGTGTGACGTTTTAGTATAGTGTCACTTTTTCGTTGACTGTTTCTGACAAGAGATAACTTTCAATATGTCTTTCCTATGTTGATAATTGGTTGGGGAGAAAATCATTGGTCACTCAGACTCCACAATAGATTTATTAAAATATAGATTTCTTTTAACGTATCGATTTATATATCACTTAAAGCAACAGGGATGTTTTTCCATAACCATAACTTCAGCCATTATTAATATTAGATGGGTGCAAAAGAAATTGCCGTTTTAATAATGCCGACCATTATTAAAATTTTGTTTAAATATATTAATTTATAAATATTAATTATCGAATCAATTTGAAGCTTATATTTCATTTAATACTGTAATGTTCTGAAATTTTACTTCAATTATTTTTTGTTAGTTATTTTTAATCTCTACAAATCATGTCAAGCAAGATGAGAAATTGAAATCTTTTTTATTTTACGAATTTGAAAACGGCCTTGAAGCAGACAAGGCAGCTTCTAAAATTAATGTTACTTCCTGCACAGGTACAACTAATGAACGAAAAGCTCAATTGTCTTTTTCTAAATTTCATGGTGGAAATTAAGGTATACAAGATGAGAAACACGGAACTCGACCAAGAGTACTGGATAACGATCAACTAAAAACTACAATCGAAGCTGACCCGCGGAAAACTAGGCGTGACCTTGCAGAAGAACTACATATTGATCATGCAACAGTAGTGCACGATTTAAAAGAAATTGGTAAGGTTAGAAAATTAGATTCATGGGTACCGCATGCCTTATTAATTGAACAAATTTCAGAAAAATCGTTGCTATAAAATATGACCCGCGCTTTTGTTGAGTAAAATAAACGACTTTTGATGAAAAAGGATTGCCTACGATAACCAGCAGCCGTCATCAAAGTAGTCAGACATTGGCAAAAAACACGACATCAGTTCGAAAAGCTGAACAGGAATAAAAAATAGATCAATGTGATGCTTAGGTGATTAACAGTCAGTCTGATTCATTATATTTGTTTAAATCAAGAAGAACTTTATCATCAGAAAGATATTATGAAGAATTCGATAAAATGAGTGGGAATTTTCAATCTTTGGGCCCCACATTAGTCAATAGAAAACATCTAATAATAATTCTTCAATAATTCTCCAATATATATATATAGGGATTTTTTTTTGACTAATCTAAATAGAGTACAGAGCTCACTTTGATAGAATAAAGTGCTGATAAAATTTACATATTGTTTTTGTGATGAAAATGCATGGTCTCATGTTTCAGAATGAAAATTAAAATAAAACACCTATGAAATCAAAATCAAAACATTTTCATTATTTTAAATTCTTGGGAGAAACATTTTTTTTGCTCGGTAAACAATTTTTTAAAAATTTATATTATATTTTTAAAAATATTATTAATGTGACCTTCCTGTTTATAATTAAGAACATTTGTGAAGTTTCTATTGAATTATTAGCACCGAAGAAATAAGCTTTTTGTTTGTTAATTTCGAATGAAGATATATTTTATTTAACTCTATTTACACTCCGTGATATAAATAAATAATAAAATAAATACAAAATACCTGAAGAAATCACAAGTGAAAGAAGCACAATATGAAATAATTCACACTAAAGTTTTATGAGAAATATACACAAAATATTTCAAAACCTTGTTGCCTTAATTGATTGGTGTAATGTATGTATGTATGTATGTGTGTTAAATATTATACTACACTTCTTGGTATAGTTTTAATAATTTTTTAATCTTACTAAATTAATAATTTTTAATAAATTTACTTATATAATATTTTAATAATTTATTATTTTTAATAATTTCAAAAATTTAATAATTTTCTTAATCTTAATAAATTTATTAATTTTATTAATATATTAATAAATTAATAATTTTAAATAATTATTATAATTTTAATAATTTTATTGATTTGATAATATTTTTTAATTCTAATTTTAATTTTAAAATTATTTTTTTATTTTTTTATCAACAGTTATTTAAAAAGAAATTCCCAAGAATAAGTAGTTTTGAGGAAGTTAACATTTAACGTTAAAGAAGAGATTAAAGTTTTGGAATTTTAATCCTTCCTAATTCGCTTTTAGAAAGATCTAAATTGTTGTTAGCCACAGATCAATAAAACATTAATCTCGTATATATTTGGAAATATTGCTATTTATCATTTATTAATTATTTATTATTTAAGAAATAAATTTGTGTAAGTAATTTCAAATATAAAAATTATTTTTTAATTTAATTAATAAAACTTTTAAAATAATTTTTAGTTCCAGTATAATAAAAAAAAGAAATATTTTAACAAAATGAATTTATATTTTGATTTTCTTTTAAATTCCTATTTATATTCTATTATCCATATTCCATTCCATTAATTACCAATCATAACTAACTATAATAACATAAAATAATAATAATAATAAAAATAATAATAATAATAATAATAATAGTAATAATGGTAATAATAATAATAATAATAATAATAATAATAATAATTTTTTATTTCCGTTTGAAATATAAAATTTTAAAAATATTTTTATAAAATCAATAAGTTTTTTATCGAAGATTGAAAGGAAGAATAATAATGCCTGTCTACAATATGAAATGAATATTGTTACTATTTTTTTACTATTTATTTTCAGCCTTTATTTAGGAAATATAATTGTTCATTGTATCCAATTCAATGTAATAAAACAAAATTTTAAATTACAAAATAATTTTAACCAATTATGTTCCACGAGATTGAATTATATATTTTTTGTTATCGGTTTTATATTTGTTCACGAAACAATTTTATCTTTTTCAATATTGCGAATGAAATATTCCTGTGAAACGACGAGCTCGTCTTTCCTGTATAATTTCCATTTTTAATTCAGGACATTATCTTTCTCAAAATCATAATAATATAGAGAACGATAACGGGTTGGTTTTCTTCGACTCACGTGGTTTTATAAGCTTGTTTTAATGAATTGCTTCTTTTTGATACTGGTACGGGCTGGTTTTTAATTCCATTTTTCTTTTACACAAAGAATAAAGATTAGAAAAAAGAATTATCATAGTTTGTTTTAATTTTGATGTATACACTTAGGATTATCATAAGTAAACTGTTTTTCGTCTCTATTGTCAACATTCAATAAAGTCCTTTTTCCTGTGCTTAGCAAGAGGCAAATTACATTTTACTAACCGACATAAAAGATAGGTTTCTGACAGTTCCAGTGGCACCGATTTTGCAAGCCTTTGAATTTTCCCGTTTCGTGTTACCGTCTCATAACAATTACTTATTTGACTTCCAGTTGTTAGGCAAATTCTGCTTGGATCTAGACAGCTTTCTCATTCAGCTATGTTTCCAATTTTTTCGATTCCATTCTTCGTATTGCTCCAACACGGCTCTTCCAGTGATATCTAAATTTTAGTCTTTCTGCACAAACAAAAATTACATTTCCAGAAATAGAGTATATTGATTTAAATGCTTCAGCAACATCTTTTCCTTGATGAAAATCATTTCTGATAATGTAGAGTGGATGTTTTTTTCGTCATTCATTTTCAACGATATTTTCGATAGATCAGTGTTGAGCAAAATTATAACCTCACCTCATTTTATTGATTATTATTAAGATATATTGACAAATATTAAAAAATATTTCTATTCTACATTATCACAATCATTTATTAGGTGATTTTCGGCATTTCAGAAATGATCTTAATTGTCATTATACAAGTAGCTAAATACAATTTTGGTTGAAAGTGATTGGTGCAAAATTATAACGTCACGACAAGTTTCTTTTAATAAACAGTTCTACACACATTTTCTGAGAACAGTAATAACACAAATATTTGATTTTTCCGCAACTTTTTACTGATTACATTTGTATTTCGCTTAATTCAACATTTTGAATGTCATGAAATTAATGAAGATAACGGGGGGGAATATTTTTTCACCGCATTGTTTGTAAGGAACCAAATTAAAACAATAAACGTTTCATAAATGTAATATTAAAATTATCAAAATAAAATTTGGCGGGATTATTTTTGGATACTTAAAACAAAATTTACACACACATTTCACAAAATCAATTTAATTGATTTAATATTTTTACAAATTCCGAAACAAACTCAAATAATTGCAAATTAATGACTTTTTGATTAAACAAACTTACAAATACGATATTAAAATATGCAACCACTTTTCCTTAGCCTGGCTCATGAAAAGATTTCATAATTTTAATAACGAAAAAATTTAATCGATTTTTTATAAATTTTCAAATTTTCCTGGTAATTGTAATTTTGGTTCTGGTTTAATTGACAAAATAAATATTAGGAAATAATAAAAATGAGAACAAAAGAACACCATATAGATGAACAGTTTACAAATATCAAAGTGGTTGATAAACAAGAATCCAACATTGTCAATTTGATTCTATGAAATCTTTAGACAATGGAAAATGTTCGTATTTCTTAATTTTAGCAGACTTGTAAGAATTATAAATAATAATTACTATTAATAATTAAATTTTTTGTAAGATATTATTATTATAAGTGGTAGTAATTAAATATATTTTAAAATGTCGAAAATTGAAATTTGCGCTCAGTGTTTTAAAAAATCAATCGATCAAATAACCCAAGTAAACAATTATATTATTGATATAAAGAAAAATAATTTAATTAATTTTTTGAAAAATAAATAATTACATAACAAAACGGAGGAAAATGAAATTGATTTGACAGTTATTTATTTTAATTAATTAACTTTGAAAATAATTGTAGGTTTTACTTATCTCGATTTTGATTGGTTGAAAATTTATGACAATATTTAGGATCCATTAGATAACAATTAAAGTTTTATTATGATAATAATCCTGAGGGGTTGTTACTCTGAATGTTTAAATATCAAAATTTATGAGTTCAACTGTATGCAATAAAAATACATGTTCCATAAGAGCTAGAAGATCTATTTGATCTATGTTCTATTTCCATATTTAGAACGTTAAATGAGAAATATTCAAATGAAGATTAAATAGCAACATGAAGATATAGAAAGCGTACGATAAATATTGATGTGGAGAAATAAAAGGTTATTTGGAAACCAAAGAAAAGAATCTAACTAAAGACTAATATTATATAAATGCGGAATCTGAGGTTTGATGTTGACAAGAAATATATACTACGATATCTTTTATATCGATCTTCATGATGAGCTGACTTACAGCACCGATTTTGCCCTGGGTAACACCATTTCTCTGCTTATTGGTCAGACTAGAGCATCTGCGTTGATGAACGTGGTACAAGCGGGAAAGCGCTAGCTGATGTGATGCGTATTCTCCAAGAAAAAATGTTATTTCTGATCGACATTGTTCCTGATATAATCCTCTTCGAAAATTGTACAGGATTATTGGTCGTACATTTTCTCTTCTGAATTCAATTTTTCATTGATTATGTTTTTTAAAGTGTTGCTGTAAACAAAGACTGATATATTTAAACAAAATTTATGATAATTTATATCTAAATATAGACGTATGCACCAATATGCAAAACTTAAATGACAGTCCTCGTATAACTACAAAGCAGTTTTAACTTTTAATCGAGAATCGTTCAATGGTGATGCTGTTATTCTCTGACCCTTTTAAACTTAAATATTCATAATAATTAACCTATACTTACGCACCATGGGTGTTTCAAGAACTTTGTAAAATGATTATTACTGCTTCGTTTGGTAACGTTTCCACAAATATCGAATGACATTAAGCAAAAATTGAATCAATATACTTTTTGCATATTAAGAACGTATTTATAAATTTTTCTCATAAATGAAGAAGAATTGTACACTGACAAAAATTATTAAAATACATTACCCATTTCATTAAATCAGTCAAATGAAAAACAGCAACATCTCATCCTGTAAGAAGAGATACTCTAAAAAGGATTAAAATGGCAGAATATTTTGTTCGTGAAAGATTATTTTTAGACAACTTTATTATATAAATATTTATATATTATATAGCAGAATCTTTGACAAAAAGAATAATCACATTAATGATAAATAATATTCTTGCACATTTTCAAACCGTTCTCATAATTTTTCTTTCTTATTTATATCTTAAATGGATTTGCACTGAAAATATTAACAATCTTAATATGTTAATAATTATTTATAATGCTTGTGAACATTTAAACTGATTTCTAATTTTTGAATTTTTATATTATTCCTAATTTTAATTTTTAATCACAATTGTAATTGTAAAGTTAATTTTAATATTTATTTATTTTAATTTTGTATATTTATTTTAAAATAATTTTT
>JBBMKC010252867.1:0-10256 GCA_037834085.1 Bipalium vagum | reverse complement strand
ATTATTATTATTATTATTATTATTATTATTATTATTATTATTATTATTATTATTATTATTATTATTTATTAATATAATTTATTATTTTATGGAATATTAATTTTACGTCTAATTAAATATAATTATAATCGATTAATATAATTAAATCGTTAATTTATTATATTGTATATTTTTTAATAATAACTATTATTATTTTTCTAATATTTTATCTAATATTAAATTTATTTATGACTATTGATTATTATTATTATTAAATTTATTATTATTAAATTATTATCATTATTTTATTATTGTTGTTTTTATTGTTTATTTATTTTATATTATTATTATTATTATTATTATTATTTTAATTATTGAATATAATTTATTATTTTTTAAAGTTATTGTATTTAAAATTAATATTTAGAATATATTAATTGATTTTTATTAATATTAAATTTATTGTTATTTATTGATTTATTGATCCATTGATTTAAAACGAATATTAAGTGTTGTTATCTTTAAGCAATCGGTTGTTGGAGTTTCAACAAATGAACAGGAACGGAAAAAAGAGATAGAGAAGGATGGGGAGAAGGAATACAATGAACGAGTTCAAAAGCTGACTGCGGAATTTGATGAGAAGATTGATTTATTGAAGAGGGAAACGGAAGAGAAGCTGGAGATGAGAGAAGAAGAATTTATTGGCACAGAAAGATTGTGGCAAGATAAAATTGAAAAATTGGAAGAAAAAAATCGATTTTTGACTCAGGAGTTGAGTGAGTGGAGAGAAGGTCGTTTAAGTGGAAAACCAAACGAAGAATTGGAATTTTTGAGTAAGGAAAACCAAAAAATGAAGGAGGAAATAAATCGATTAGCTCAAAAAAATGAAGAATTGAATATCACCAATAATTATAAAAAATCAATAATTTTGGAGATTGAAGAAGATTCTGAAACTGTTTCTGAAGGAGACGGCTTGACCGCGAAAAATAACGAGGAAAGTTTATCGATTTTGGAACAACATGAACGGGAAAATCGAAAATTGAAAGAGGAAACCAATCAATATCGCAGTGTTTTGAATGAGTTGGATGAAAAATTAAAGGTTGTGTTAGAGAATTTGGAAAAGGAAAATGATAGGGCCAAGAATTTGGAAGTGGAAGTTGAGAAATTGACGAAAGAGAATAATCAATTGGTAGCCAAAATGGAGGAGCAATTGTTGATTAGCGAACGAGAAAATCAACACTTGAAAGAAGAGATCGATCGATTGAGGGATGTTTTTGAGGAAAATGTGAAAGTAGAAAAAGAGAACGCAGAAAAGAAAGTGGAGGCGAATCAACTGATGGAAATAATTGATAATAATATGAGTGAGATAAAGGAGGAAGAAGAAAAGGAACGAATAGAGAAGAGCGAGAAGGAGGAGGAGGGTAATCAAGAGATGAAAGACGATGGGGATGGGAATGGTAACGAAAAATTGTTGAAAGCACAATGGAAACAGGAACAGATTGCTATGGAAGCCGTTTTATGGGAATTGAAAGAGTTAATCGAAAATGACGGGGCCAAGGAAGACTTTAACTGTGGGACGGAAAACTCACCTAAATGGAAATTGGTTTTGGAAAATGTAAGAAACGTTTTGATTGATCGGAAACGCGAATTAGAAGAAAAATCGATATTTTTGACGGAACTCGAATTCCATTGGTCGGCTTGGTGTGGAGAAGGTTTGAAATGTGATGGAGAAAATTATCTCCGGGAGCTGTTCCCTGGTCCTCGAAACGGAGTTGAATCGAAAATCAACGAAATAGTGCAAAAGTTCCAATGGGAGATATTAAGTCGAGATCGATCGGTGAAAGAGATCGTCTTGGAACTGGAGAATCACAAAGATCAATTGGGAAGTGTCAGCGAACTCTTGCGACAAATTGAATCAATTCTCCCAGTAGAAAATGTGCAAAATGCCCAGAATACGGAAACGACGGGGAAAAAATCGATTGGAGCAGCGATTTTGAAATCACTGCAGACGTATGTATCGCAAATCGAGGTAATGAATGACCAGTTGAGAGAGACGCAACAGAAATTGTCAGAGACCGAGCGGGAATCGGAAATCGTTTGTCAGCGAAACAATGAGTGTCAACAGGAACTGGATGAGTTGAAATCGAGCCTGGACGGAGACCGAAACCGTTTGCGGACAACAGCCGACGAGCTGGACAGCGCCATGAGACGGTTGAACGAGGTTGTGGACGAAAAGGCGCGAATCGATGAAGAAAAGCAATCGATGAGGAAGGAATTGAAACAGTTGAATGAGAAAATTGATTCGCTGAAGCGTGAGGTTCAGCTGCAGTCCCAGGAGAAGCAGAGATTAGAACGGCACTTCGACGAATGCCTCGACAAAGTGCGCGCCAATCACAAGGCCTTAGAACTTGTGTACCAATCGGAACTGGACGAGCACGAGCGCCAGCGTAACTTGTGGCACGAGCGCGAACGCGAGATTGTCCGGCGCTCTACGACATCCACCGGGGAGAGTGAAAGAAAGCTGGAAGAAGTTCTGGCGCAGAGCGAACAATTACTAGAACTGAACAATCGATACAAGGCACTGTTAGACGAATCAAAATCTGAATCCGTGGCTGTTCGTCAATTGTGTCAGAAATTGGAACAGGATCGATGTGAGCTGGAGAACCAATTGGATCAAACGAAGCGGGAGAGTCAGGAAGTGGATCGGATCAATAATAATAGATTGGAAACGGAATTGAGGGAAATGGGCCTAGAGAAAAATCGATTAGAATTAAAACTCACAGAATTAGGGGAAGACAAAAATCGATTACATGAGGGATTGGAAGAAGTCAAGAAAATCAATAATCGATTGGAAGGGAAGCTCAGGGAAATAGGTGAAGAGAAAAATCGATCAGCAGAGGAATTGGAGGAAATAAAGAGAATTAATAATCGATTGGTTGTGGAATTGATGGAAATGGGTCAAGAGAAAAATCGATTGGAAGAAGTACTGAAGAAATTAAGTGAGGAAAGAAATCGATTGAACTTAGACTTGGAAGAAATAAAGAAACTTAATGACCAATTGAAGGAAGACGAGCTTAAGAAACAAGGTGAAGAGGTGAATCTTTTGAAAACAAAATTCAAAGAAGTAAGTGAAGAAAAAAATCGACTGGGAGACGAGCTGGCCTGTATCAGAGGAGTCAATAATAAATTTGAAACTGAATTGACTGAAATGGGTCAAGAAAAAAATCGGTTGGCACAGGAATTGGAGGAAATCAAGAAAATCAATAATCGATTTCAAGAAGAGCAGCTCCAGAGACAGAGTGATGAGGAACATCGACTGGAAGCACAAGTCACAGAATTAGATGGAGAAAGAAATATATTAAAAGCCAGATTAGACGAAATCAGAAAGATAAATAATCGATTGGAATCAGATCTCAAGGAATCAGGTGAAGAGAAAAATCGATTAGAAGGGAAACTGACGGAATTCAGAGAAATAAAAAATCGATTGGAAATGGAACTGGAAGAAATCAAAAATATAAATTATGGATTGGAAGCGGAATTGACAGAGGTTGCTCTAGAGAAAAATAGATTGGCAGAGGAATTGGAGGATATAAAGAAAATCAATAATCGATTGCAGGATGAGGAACTCAAGAAAAAAAGTGAAGAGGAAAATCGACTGGAAGCACAACTGAAAGAAATAAGTGAAGAAAGACATCGATTGAACGTTGAAATAGTTGAAATCAAGAAAACCAATAATCGATTGGAATTAGAGCTCAAGGATTCAGGTGAAGAGAAAAATCAATTGTTAGGAGAGCTAACGAAATCAAGGGAAATAAGTAAACTATCTGAAGTGGAATTGGAAGAAGTCAAGAAAATCAATAATCGATTTGAAGAAAACCTCACGGAATTAAGTGAAGAGAAAACTCGATTGGAAGTGAAAGTGAGAGAAATCAGAGAAATCAATAATCGATTGGCATTAGAGATCAAGGAATCAGGTGAAGAAAGAAATCGATTTCAAGGGCAGCTGGAACAAATGAAACGAATTGGTGAGGATTGGCAGAAGAAGTGGCACCGATTGGAAATCGATCATGGAACCGCCATGGATCAATGGCGAGCGAAGGAGGAAGAGTGGGAGCAGTGTCAAATGAATATCAATAAATTGCAAACGGAATTGGAGCGGCTAAGAACCGAACTGTTGGCCTCCGTGGACGAGAAAAAATCACTGCAACGGTCGCTGACCAGCCTGCAGAGCCGCACCAATCAATTAATTACGGAAAACGGAGAATATCAGGGACTGATCTCCGCGTACGGCGGTCAGCTGAAGGATGTCAATTTGGAATTGGAGCAGCTCAGGACGAAGAACGAGTACTTCGATTCTTTATTCATATCTAACACTAATATATGATAATAATTTATAATAATAGGTAATAATATATAGTAATTTATAATAACCATAAATTAATAATAATAATCGTAAATAATGAATAATAATTTATAAAAATTAAAATACAGATTAATTTACATTAATCGTTAATAATCAATAATAAATTACAATGATCACGATAATCGTTAATATTCAAAATAATTTCAATAATCGAAAACCAAAAATAATATTTGATATTTATATAAACCAATCAATAATAATAATTGATAATAATCTATAATATTAAATTATTGATATTTACCTATAATAATAATAAGTTTTGATAATTATTAATATTTAAAAATAATCAGTAATTTTAAAAAATTTTAATAATAATCGAATACTGAAAAAATTGAAGAAAACCTCAATCAATAATAAAACCGATAAACATATTTTGTTAAGTGCTCGGTTTATTTATTGATTATATTTATTTATTTTGAAGAATTGAGAGAGACGAGTTTGAGCAGCAGTTGGGTGAAGAGCGTTCGAATTTGGAGGACGAGTTTACTCAAAAAATCAAAAAGCTGTCGAAAGAGTTCAACGAAAAGATCATTGAGAAGGAGCGCGATTTCCAAAAAACGTTCGCTGAAGCGCTGAGTGAGAATTTTTTTTTCATTTTCCCACTGTGTGATTGTTTGGTTCTTTTCCTATATCTACTACAGCCTTCTTTCAATTTCTTTAGAATTCTTTTTATTATTTTCTATCATTATTTTTTTATTTAATTTCTCTCTGTATTTTCTCCGTTTTTTAAAAATTTCTTTCTATTCCTTCATCTCTTGAATTCCTTTTGCTCATTATTTTCTTTTTTCATTGTTCCTAATCAGTTATCTTTTTCTTTATTTCTTCTATCAACGAACACATCTCGTTTTATTCTATTATTTTATCTTTTCTCTTCTTTCTGTTTTCTTTTTAATTTATTTATATTTTTCAATCCTTTTTTAAGTTTTCTTATTTCTTCTGTCTCTCTACTTCTTCCACACCCTTAACTATTGATTAATGAATTCTCCATAGACACAGTAAGATTGGAAGAAAATCGAACCAAATTAGATTTACGAGGAACGATTGAGGAACTGAATAGGTCTATAATTGAACTACAAATGGAAAGGAATCAGTTATTGGATAATATCATGGAAAATGAGAGCTCAATCAAAGTTCGTTTTTCTCACTTTTCTTCTGTCCAAACTTTCTCCTTCCTATGACCGTTTACCATTGTTACTATTTTTAGAAACTGACAAATACTCTGCAGGCCAAGGAAAACGATTTGCAAAGTGCCCTGGAGAATGTGGAAAAGTTACGAAACGATTTTATCGATTTGGAAATCGAATCGAAGGATGAATTGAAAAGGACGAACAAAGTGTCTCAGACAATTCAAACTGTCGATTCTGTAAGTAATTTTTCTGTATTATAATAAAATTATTTTTTTTATTATAATTATTATCATCATTTATTATTATTGATTTTTATTTATTAATATTATTAGTTTTTTATTATTATAGTAATTATTATTATTTTATTTAATTTTCATTTTATTATTCATTTAATTTTTTTATTATTAATATATTATTAATTTTGCATTTTAAATAAATAATTATAATTGAATTTAAATAAAATAAATAATTTTCCAAATAAAAATGATAATTATATAAAATCCAAAGTAACAAGTTCCATAATATTTATTAAAATTACAAATTTTGTTAAATTAGACAAATGTCAAAATTAAAATAAAAATAAATTATATTTATATTATATTTAACAAAAATAATTATATTTAAGTAGTACAAAATCTAAAATATAAAGAATTAAGGTTATAGTAATAAATTTTTAAAAAAATCAAGAAAGGTAAAAGTAAATTATAAATGACAAATGAGAAAATGACTAGATTTAAATTCTTTAATAATAATATTATTATTATATAATATTTAAAAATTAAAATTTAAAATTATTTAATATTTAAGTATAATAGTATTAATAGATTAAGAAGTCAACAATTTCAAAGCTTGCATATCAACTTGTAAAATTTGAGAATTATATTAGGGTAAACCATAAGTTTTTTCGTTTTTTTGTTTAAGTATTTCAAAGTATTTTTTTCAATTGATAGAAATATTTGAAATTATTGATATCTTTATAATTTTGAAGCATTTTTAATCCTCTATTAGACGTTGAATAGTTAAATCAATAATAAAATAATTACATTCGATAATTAAATCATTTTAATAAATATTAAATGCCATTTCTGAGGTTATAAAAATATTTCCAGAAAAATAAATAGAGACAAATAAAATAAAATTTAAAAGTAATAAAATCACAAAAAGTAATATTAAGGAAAAAATAAATATAATAATATAATTTAAATTAATAATAATAATAATATTGTTATTATTACTACTACTAAAACTAAATAGCAATAATAATTTATTCAGAGCACATATTACGAGGAACCTTATCTGGATAGTGTTGGAGTGAAGGAGCACGAAGTCCTGCTAATGCATTGTGCTGATATTGAGGTTCGATATTCTGTTCTTTTTCTTCAAGTTTCTCTTTTCATTTCCACTTCTTTTCTTCGTTCCATCTTATCTTTGTTTCTCTATCTCAGTTTTCTCTCATTTCTTTTTCTTTTCATTCCTCTTTATTTTTTTGGTTTACTTTTTTTTTCTTTTTTTCTCATTTCTTTTTCTTTAGTTAACCTATACTTTGTTTTCGTCATTATAATTTTTTTCTATTTTTCTTTCCTTTTTTATTCTTCTCCCGGGATATTTTCATTTCTATCTGATATTTTACCTTTAAGGTATTCCTCTTTATTCCATGTCTTCTGACTTTTTCTCTTACTCTTCACTCGTTTGACTTCTTTCCGATACAGAAACAGTTAAAGCAACTCCAAAAAGAAAACCGGACCCTCCGGAACACCATGACCGTTCTACAGTCCGATGAAATGGAATCAAGTCGGGTTACACCGCTTCACTGTGTATCACAACAATCGATAAAAAATGACAAGCATCACGAGGACACGACTGAAGAGGACGAAGTGCAAGGCTCTATCAATGGTGACAGCAGACAATCGAGACCGATCAAGCCACTGTCCTCCACGTTCCAGTTCCAGCTCTCCTCGTCCGCTTTCGCCGTCGATCATTCTAAGACCTCGACGCATTCGAAGGTTTTGTGTCACGACTGTCGGGCTGCACTGAACGTCACAGAACTCGGAGCTGAAGGAGGAGCAGGAGGACGATCGATAACGGGAACAGGTGGTGTCGTTGGTGGTGCTTATGTCATCCGGTCTCCGAACGTGTCGAGTTCCGATTGCACATTCTGTCCCGTTCCTATAACCGAGGCAACGGATTATGAAGTTTGTTTCCGTCACCGACCAAAGACATTTTTAATAGATTGATTTTTTAATGCATTCGTTCTCTCTCTCAGTATCTCCACGATGTTCTATTGAAATACATGACCGGCTTGGAAACGGAGGTGATGATAATTATTCTTTTATTATTATTACTATCGATTTTTGTATTGATTTTTGCTAATTATTGTTTTAAAAATTTTAGTAATAATAATAATAATAATTAATTAATTAAGATTCTTGCTAAAGTCGTCTGCACAGTGATGAAATTCAGTGCCGAAGAAACCAACCGTGTGTTATCTTTTGAATTGGACAGGAATAAATTTGTAAGGGAAATCGATTTTATTTCATAACATTTAATAATAATAATGGTTTTTAGATTCGACGAATTTTGTAATCGCTTTCAGTGCTGTGAACCCCGGCACACCCGGGGAAATTTGTGGAGATGTCATCTCATTGTTTATTGAAAATGATTTTTGTTTATTATTATTTATTGTAGTTTTCGCAGAATTGATCTTCTGCGGTAACATATTTTTTATTTTGGTACATTGAGTATTCATTTTTATGCATATAAATCGATTGCCGCCGGCTCAATTTTGAGGTCTTTTTCTGCTGCTTCTCTTCACGTTTATATCTGTGCTGGTATTAGTCGGTGTTGTGTGCTCCTTCTTTTTTGTAAAAGTAACGACTTCAATTATGGAATCACATTTATAAATATTTCTAAAGATTCAGTGATAAAATAAAAATCTTTTATTGACTGTTTTCATTATTTCCAGAAAATTGTCTTTGAGTTTTCTCCAAGCTCGTTGATTATTTTCATTCAAATGAAATGATAACGCTTATATAAATCATCCATTCAAAGATTTTGAACGATGTTGAACATAAATCGTTTTTGCATATATGCGAAAAATATTTACTTTGAAGTGTAGCAGCATTAAACTAAGGATCAACAGAGGTAGAAACCTTAGAATAAGTTTTTGTGTTACTAATGTTTGAAAGTTTACCAATGTCAAGATTTTACTTAATTGGTAATAGGGCGCATTACATATTTTGGTTCACATTTCTCTATTGTATACTTGATGAGGTATCCTAGAGCCTCAGGTAACATTTGTTTACCGCCTGGTCTGACAAACACTCAACTTTGACTTGTATCGTAAACTGCAGGACTATCGTGTCTTCGCTTATATATTTAGAAATTAATTATGCGTTTAACTACCTCATCGATTCAGAAACTAAATCTGACTCTAAAGACTTTTTACGCTTAAGGAACTACGGCTCACACTGTATGACAAAGACTAAGTAAGATAATTTAACTCGACAAAGATGTACTTGTGTTGTAACAATAACATTTACTGCCTCAAAATATATAATACAATTCTTTTCCGAGTCCTAATAAAATGAAATTAGACTGCTTCTAATGAAAATTGGACTAATATTTGAATTAATTCCCTAAATTTTAAAACTTCAATCAATCCAAGTTTCTTTTAAAGTTTTGATTCATTATTTTTTAAAATCGTTTATAATTATAGTTTTTTTATTTCCTAAGTTTTAAACTTTTTGCAATATTTATGAAAGTTCTATTTATTTTTCTATGATTCACCCAAATCTTTATAAACATTTTCAGTTAATATTTTTGTTTAAAAAATATGTGACTCTTGATATATTAATCCAATATATAATTTTTCTACCCTTCAAGCATAATAAAATCCTTACATATTTCTAAAATACAAAATCCTAAATAATTGGTTTATCGATTTCTGTTTTATATGTGAATAAAATAAATTACTGTTAAATGCTCACGACCTAAATAAAACTGTCCAAAATATATTTTGTTTGTTCGCTTATATTTTTGTGTTATTGTCATGTTTAAATAATTTTTTGTTTTAGTCTTATTTTGAATTAAGGTTTATGTATTTTTATTACAACTAATTGCTGAAGTGATTGGTTCTGTTCAAGTTAAAAGCTGTTTTTTTAAAATATTATCATTTTGGGCAGATTTTTTGGATCGACAAATATATAAGCTTAATTATGGTCTTTGTTTAAATGTAGTTTATTAAATTATATAAAATTTGAATAAATAAACTCATATGTAAAGGCTTAATATATAAAATATTTTTTTTGAAACTTTATCATGAGTTTAGTTTTTTTTTAATTAAAATATGCATAATGAGATAATTGTTCATGTTCTTAAATTTTACCTAGTGAAAAAGTCTTACAATATATTTTTAAAATTATTTTAACACAAATTTGATTTTTTCATTTATCGGGTGCGTTGTATAATCTCAGACTATTTTGAATCAGTCAACCTAATCAAACAGAAAAACAGCTGTGCCTATTTGTTCATATTTTTTTGTTGATTGGAATTTGATCTATAATTGATTAACAATTTTTTATAGATTTCATATTTTAGATCAACATAAACGACAAAAGGCAAGCGTTAGGTGTTTTACTCCTAGCCCAAAAATCTGTAAATGAGATTATAGATATATTAAAAGTCTCAAAAACAATGATCTATAAAATTAAATCAAACCTGGCAAACTA
>JBBMKC010252857.1:0-10258 GCA_037834085.1 Bipalium vagum | reverse complement strand
AAAAATTTATTAATAAAATAATCTTAATAAGAAAAATAATAAGAAAAAAAAGAAAATTAAAAGAAAAATAGTGCTCATTAATATTAATAATTTAAAGCATTAAAATAATAATCAACATAAAAAATAATAATTAATATTTAATAATTAACATTAATGCATAAAATGGAAACAAGAACATATACACATCAAATTTAATTAAATATTAATAAATAATAATGAAAAAAATTTACGAGTTTTATTGCATAAATAAAAAATTCATAATATTACTGAGGTGATCCAAAAAATGAAGTCGCTTTAAAAAATAAAAAAAAATTCCAAAGAAATCTAGGGGAAATATATTTTTTAAATGAAATCGATTGAGAAAACTTTTACAAATTCTCTTTGATCAATTAATTATGGATATAAAATTTCCCTTTCGCATAAACAGTCTCATTAGTCCCACTTTAGCCCTAGCCTAAATTTTACAAAGGAAGCCTTTCTTTAAAAGAATAATATAAATATAAATATTGTAAAAATATTATCTTCCCAATTAATTTATTATTTTATTTATATATATATTTCTAAAGATAGGGCGACCTCAAAAGTGTTTTTACCAGGTCATTTACATATTTGCTGTAAAATGCTTTATATACAATAAAATATTTTTAAAATAAAAAAGCATTATGAAGCACAATTTTATTATGTTTTGTTTAAATAAGTTAATCTGAAGGACAAATATCAACATGGAAACGTCAGCAAACGATAGACAAAGCTCGCATGCATGTAGTTAATTTTATCAATATTGTCATGGGGCAGAAATCAATCAAGCGTATCACACAACCACATTACTCTCCTAACATGAGCCGCATGGATCGGTTCCAGAGTGAGTCAAACCGAAGAATGAAAATATTATAATCCGTGGACGAAATACGAAATATTCCTAGAACAATTTTTGGGGAGTTGAATCGATCAAGAGACTATCTGAAAACATAATTTGGTGTCATGGTTATCATTTAAAGTGAATTTTGTCAAAAATGTCATATTAGTTCCAGAATAAATATGTTAGATAAGTCGTCTTTTGGTGCCGTTATATTTATTAATACTATCATAAAAGTTAATAACGAATGAAGCCCTTTCTTTTATTATTTTATAACGAATCACTTACTTTGTACCAACAGGACCGCAGTTGGGAAAGAGACAGATTGAAACACTTAAATAAAGAAAATTAATTGATTTAATAAATTTTCAAATAAAATCAATTACAAATCAGAACAGAGGGCAGTAATGGTTCTTGGAGACAGTGGTGAGATGATAAATATAGGCTTTATTTAACTTTTATACTTATATAAATTATAATTAATTAATTAATGATAATTATAATGGTTTATTAAGAAAAATTGGGCAACGATAAACACAGATGTACTTCTCAACGGCTTACAAGGGGTTTTGAGGGAACTTTAATTGGAGACAAAATTAAAAAAGTAAAAATAAATTGTGATTAGAGTCTCTTGGAAAAAGATCTAAAATATTACAAATCTTTCATTGAGAAATTCGAGTTGTAAAAGTGAAAACTTTTACGAGAACAGCATGGGACAATATTGTGCTTATGAAGAAATAAGTGGTACTATATTGCTTTAAATATCTTCTAAGCTAAAGTTCTCATCTTGAAATATCGTAAATCACCTTTTAATGGTTCGGAAAGAAGGAACAAATTCTAAGTAAACACTTCTAACGCTTTTATACTTGGCTCCAACGTTCATGCCCCTCTGGAAATCATAAAGTATGATATGTCGTAAATGCATTTTTTGGATGTTTATATTTTGAAATATCGCTGAAATTCTTAACGATTATTTAATCAAAATGTTTTATTGAAATATTGCCTAATATTATTATATTGATTTTATAATTTTCTGAATAAAAAAAATATTTTTTAATGCTTCAGTGGTGGCATAACGAACATTGTTCCAAATCGGACAAAAACTCTTGCAATGATCTAACGTAACGGGGTTGAATAGAATAAATATAATGCGATTTTTAAATGCAGTAAATAAATAAAATTATAAAAAAATATTAAACTAGAGTATACCATCCTCCATTTTATAAGACCTTCTTAACATTTGAAAAAATCGGTACATATAGCGGAAACATTAACGACAACAATCCTTCAATCAAAATTTCTAATTAAAATTATTCTTGAAGGAAATTTAAGACACACTGTTGGATAGAAATCGAAAGAGATGATAATCTGTTGCGACTGTCGGTTGAATATGTCAGCTGGGAAAGAGTCTCTCAACATAGTTTTTATAACGAGTAACTAATTCAGTATATTCATATGCGTATGTCCTGTTGCAAAATCACTGAGGAATTTCAGATCCTTTGTTAAAACAGCAAAAGTACTTTTTGACAATATATTTTAGTGATTATTTTCCGGTTTCTTCAAAACATTACCAAATATATAACTCTTCTTTTTGTTTCACCAAATGTCAGACACCTTTTTTGGCGATAATGATCTAGTTTCGTTTGTAAAGTTTCTTGTTGATCTCAAATTGACGTTCCATTTTTCATCCACGGTTATAATGAGCGATAAGAAATATTGATTCTGTCAAAACGCAGGTCTATGACTTAAAAGAAATACTTATGAAAGCTTTTTGATGTTTGATATGTTGATCAAAAATGTGAAGAACACATGGACCCAATTTTTGAATTATTCCCATTTTATGCAAATGTCAGACAATACTTGGTTGGTCAACTTCTTCCTCATTAGCCTCCCCCTTATAAAATATGTAACTCAGCACTAAATAAATCAAATGTTTTCTTCATGAATCAAGGAAATTACCCTTGTGTTGTTCTTTCACAAAAATATATTTTTCATATTTATAACACTATATCGACCTCTGGAACATTTCGTTTTCGACTAAACTCAAACGAAATAATCTGACGAAATTGATTATTCCTTTCAACCTGAAGTCTTTTCAAATTATTGTTAATCAATAAACAATGAGAGTTGATTATTTATTGATATTATTTTATCAATTGATTTTTTAAAATTGTTCAATGTTTATATGTTATATGTTTAGTGTAATAAACAAGATGAAAGTATTTATGTATCAACTCAATAGTTTTGTTTTTTGTTTAAATTGCAAACTTTTACGAATTATTTAAAACAATTTAACATGCGGCACAATAAATTGTGAGACTCACATAGAAAGAGTTTCCGGAGTATTATAATATTTATGTAATAATATTAATATTAATTATTTTTCTCTATTGTTACTATATATAGCAACACATTTCCGTTAGCAAGTATCTAAGTCTCTGAAGACAGATTTGTAAATTTCGGAGGTTTATGTTTTATAATCTGCAACACTGAGTATCTCAGTTTTCACTTGGAAGCACATTATTGACTTCTCAAGCTCTTTTAAAGGTATCTGAAGAGGTAGAAATCTGATGGAGTCAAATTTAAGTTGTACAAAGAACTTTAAATCCGTGGTTAACGATGGTTGACATAGCGAGTGCACTTGTTTACACAAAGGCATTGTCATGTAAAAATATACAATTCTGATTAGTTATGCATTTATCTTATTTTTAATGAAATTTCGCGTCTTCTCAATTTTGTGCTTGTTATTCCTCTTAAAATGTTGACGAATTTTTTGACAATTTTCCTTTTTTTATGAATCGACTTCAAAATACTTTCCTGGCTTATTTTCATCAATTATCAATTTTCTACCATCAAAAGAGTTGCTGCATCATCGGCAAATTGCTGCAGCAGTGTCCTCTGATCACTACATACAAAATTTAAGTCCAATCGAATTTCTTTTCCGATTTTGTTTATCATAAATAAGAACCTTTCAAGCTACAATATTGTATTTTTGAATTTTTGACACGTAAATAAAACCTATGTATAAATTTTTAAATCAAAGATTATTTTATTGATTTATCAATATTTATAGATCAATATTCATAATTACATATTGTGAGATAAATCGAAAATTAGTCGGAGGATGTAGCTCAACGGTCAGAGCAGTGAATGTGCACATGTGAAGGATCCCGTGCTCAATTCCCGGTATCTCCGATTAATTTTCAACTAACACAGATCTTTCCTTTACTTCGTTTTAAAGAGTCTCACTACTCATTGTGTGCACCACATATTACGTGCCCCAGTGTTTTATTTTTGATAAATATTTAAAATAAAACAAAAAATAAAATTAAAAAATAATGTAATGATAAAACAAAATCGAATTATGGCCGAAAATTGTTTCAAGAGTCGACGCAATGAGAACGATGTTGCCACAATCCTCATCGTACGAATTGTAATATGATATTTTTATTGCCAGTTAATATTTTCTGGAAATTTTAACATATTACACATATTGTTTAATTTAATTTAATTACGTCTTAATTTAATTTATTCTTGTTCCAAATTTCATACAAATTGCGAACGAAACGAAATAATGTATCAATTCCGTAAAGAAGCAAATTAATTAATTAATTAACTATTTTATTTATCCAAGAAATATTTTCAAAGAACAAATACTATTAACATATTAGAACTGTTTCCTTGGAGCTCATCAACTGTGTTAAAGTTTCAGAATTAAAGCGTTATATAAATAGAAAAAATCTTTAATTATTTTTGATTTTCTCTTAAAAATTGAAATTATTTATTTATAAAAGGTGTTATAAAATCGATAAAATTCACGAAAAATGATGAAAAATAAATAAATTCAATTAGGTTCTTTAGAACTGGAAAACCCTTAGTATTAATTAATATAAATATCGTAGTTTTTATTATTTAGGTATTAGTGAGAAAAATAAATCCATAAATTATGCATTAAAACAAACAAATCCATTATTATCAATCCATTTCATGTCTAGTTAGAGAACATATCAAATTCATTCTGGTGTGGTAAATAATAATTATCATTATTTTTTTTTAATGTTTTCTCATTCATTCTTATGTTTGAAATTGTACAAATAATAATAATAATAATAATAAAAATAATAATAACATGGAACAACTCCTCTTGACATGTCTAGACCGCTAGCATATCACTTAATATTCCAGAACGATTCTATGACATTTAAAAACATGGCAGCCGGGTGAAATCATTAAAGTCCGAGTTGTTATTCCTGTTTAAATGAATAAGAAATCCCATTGAAATTGGTTTCATTTTTGTGCACCAACAGTGTCGTAGCCTGTCGTTTGATTGGAGATGTTAGCCACTCAATGGATAGGTCTCGATATTTTACGTCGATTGGTGTACCAGATTGACAGGCGTGTGTAATGGGTAACGTCTCCTGATCGTCAGAAGAATTTTAGAAGATGCGACAGTTATATTAAAATGATCCAATGATATTTCATAATTCCAATTCCATTACGTAACAATATGTATAAATTTATAAGATAAACTTTATCAAAAGGTCAATTGATCTTAAATATTCGCTTGAGTTCTCATTCATAAAGAAAATGAGGTGACATTTAAAATGACATTCACACAATCATTTCCGTGATATATCTGAAAAAATATTTATTTATTGTGTATTTATAATAGATATTTAATGTGCAATGCCAACAGTATTCATACTTTTCGTAGATAATTCCATTTAGACGAATCGTCTCTTGAAGACATTGATACTTTGACGACGACGGAATCTGAGATGGAATGAGCAGAATCTGTCTGAAAAGTAAACTGTGACTGATATTATCACGAAAAACACTTACCAAACGGTACATTTCAATATCCACAGTTTAAAGTAAACAAATAAATAAAAATCGAAATATTTTAATAATAAAAAGTGTGATCTCATTTTTTATTTGTCAATATTTTGTTATAAAGCAATTCTCCAGGACAATTTACAATGGTACAAAATTCGTGATAAGTTAAAAAAGCAAAAATTAGAAGTAATTTTTTTGAAATTGATTTTATTATTGAACAGTCTCCGAAAAACTCAACACACTTGGTCCAGTTCTTCTCCAATGATTCTATACCATGTTTGAAGAGCGATTTCGGGGACAAGAAAAATATTGGTCTATGGCCGCCATAGATTCTTCATTTGATAGACAACGCTTCCCAAGTAGAAATTGTTTTAGTTTTGTTTAATATTTATGGTATAAAATTTAGACCTGACTCCAAATGTTAGGTGGTGCAAATAAAAACAATCAGTAAAGCAACACTTGTATTTTATCACACAAATACAAAATACACGGGAATACAAAAGATAAGTAAGAGTCTGGGATCACAACTAATGTCTGAAATGTTACACAACCCTTACACTATCTGATCAAAACACAACACAAAAATAATTACAAAGAATGAATTAAATGTAATGTTTAATCAAATCAAATATAGTCAGAATGAACGTTTAATCAAATACTATTTAATCAATATTAATAATCAACTGTTAATTAAAACAAAATTTGATTATAATAAAATATTACTTATTAATCAATTTTAATATTACTCAGAATAAAATAATAAGGTAAAACGAAAAGGAAAAATCTTACAATTTAATTTTTGTTAAAACTCCCGAGCTATCGTCTAAGCCCTATCCGTTGCTCACCGATAACCCTCTGATGGGGGATTTTAAGCATAGCCCAGGCATTAGAATATTTGTTCAATAGTCGTTTCCTTGCTTTCGATCAATAAGACTCTGATAATCAATAAGACTCTGCTAATCAATAAGCTGCACGTTTTCTGAGAGGTGAAAATCTACTGAAATCCCTTTGCTTATATAATGATTAGAACTGATCTTCATCTGGGAAATAATCTTGAGATATTCTCAAAATTGTCAAAAATTCTAAAAAAATCAATATTCTTAAAATTCCCTAACAATTCACCAAAAATTATTTTATGATGATCCTTACTATTTATAAAATACCTCTTTTAGGCTTCTTTAAAAATACAAATTATTTTTGGAGGGTTGTTTTATTTCCTAAGTATTTCCAAAATAAAATTTCTGGGAATTTTTAAATTACTTTTCGAGTGTTAATTAATTTTAATTATTATTATTATTTATACTTTATTTATGGTTTTTCTTGCTTATTTTTCGCCGGGGGGTGTCTTGGGTAAACCCAACAGATTTCAAAAAAGGTAAATGTCAATTAGAGTCAAATCTGGAAAATAAGTTAGTTTTCCATGCAAATAGGAAGTTATTTTTTAATTTTTGCCATTCACAAAACACTTAACATCATTATCTTGATTAATAGTGATTTATTTCTTCTGTAAACCAGGCCTTTTTGTGAATCATTGCACCCAATTGGTGTATTATATCCGCTTATAGCAGCAGTAAACAATCTTTTTTCTATGGTGACCCATTTCCCATTTTAGGATCTGGTGGAACCCAAAGAAAATCAATATTACTAAAAAGAAGTCAACTAATAATAAGACCAATTTTATTAATAAAATCAATAAAACCAATCTATAATAGTAAGATTATCAGATAATAACATTACATGTACATATTAAGTAAAATACTTAACTGTCGAAGTTCAGCTAATTTTGAACAGAAGTAGGGTAATCAGCACCACAAATTATTTTTTTACCAGCATCATAAAACACGATTTTTCACATTAAATGATTTGTACACCTATCATAATTCAGTGACTTCTTAAAAATGCTTGCCGACCCCATTTGAAGTCGCAACCCAGGATTGAGATCCACTTTTCTATAGTATTCGGAGTTACTAACTTTGATTTTTCAATGTAATCTGATCAAGTTAAATTTGATTTGTCAATATTAAAAAATTGTGAGCGTAAACTAATTACAAAAAAATAATTACTTTTTAAAAATCACGAAATTTATTAATTAAAACAAATTATTTAAAGATATATTAAAAAAAATATTAATTAAAAATATTAATTAAAATATTAATTAAAAAGTATTAATTAAAAAGTATTAATTAAAAATTATAAGAAAAATTAATAAAAATAATAAAAAAATAATATAAAGTCAAAGTGAAACCCGTGGCGGGAATACATGATTATAATTGAAGATTATCGATAAAAAATTATATAATTAATAATTTTTAAAAATAATTAATAATTAATTGAGAAAATAAATCTTTCGTTGAATTTCAGATAAAAGAACGAAGCACGAAAACATTTCCAATGAGAAAATGATTGAAAGAAAAAGTGAGCGTCTCTCTTTGGAGTATTCCCTTTCAACACGATGGGAAAACTGGATTTCTTTTTCAACAACCTGCTGACAAAAAGACAAAAATTAAAACAAAAAAAAGAAAAAAAAGTAACGGTAACTCTGATTAATTACAGCAATTAATTTTCAAATTAATTTTTATCGAATTTCTGCTCCCAATGAATTAAAAATTAGTGGATATAATCAAATTAGGGATAACCGTCCATTTTAAACGGTGGGGGGGGGGGGGGGTAAATATTCTCCAAACAATCGTACAAATATTTGAGATGTGAAAAAAAGAAAATCCTGACAAAAAAAAATATGGAGAAAATAAATTAATTATTTAACTTACCGCCTTACGGAAAATTTCGTTGTTTGAACAATTAATTTTGTCCATATTCCATACGAGAGATGTGTCGGAAATTATCCTCAGAAAACCATCGTGGCTGCTCACGGATAATCTTAATTAAAAATTTAGCTCAACATTTCACCGTTCACCCAATGGACAATAATTATTTTAAATTGTGATAATTTTTTACTTTTTCAACAATCAATCAATAATTTTTTAATTGATTAAACGTTGTTAATTCAAACAAAAAAGAAAGAAAAAAATTTTTTTTATTTCGTTGTTTAAATCGTTCGTTGAATTATAATGTTGGAGGAATTTGTCCTGAAAATCAACTAACGCGTTGAGACTGTAATTGACAAACGATGACTGAAGTGACGTTTTGACGCGAACCGGAGCGAACGAGTCCCTTTGGCGACCGAAATAAAATACCCGGCTTACCAAAGGATATAAACAATAGCGATTTGTCTTCACCATGAAATCCTGGAACCAGGTTTTCCATGATTTATCCTTAATTAATTTACGTGCATTAAAAATACAATCAAAATCACTTTTCATTTCATCAAATATTCAATCAAAACTCGATGAAATTTTTATTAAAAAAAAAAAGTAAAAAAAAAGTAAAAAAAAAATTTTTCAAATTTTTTTTGTATTATCGAGAGGAAAACGTTTCTACGTCTCTTTCTCCCTCTTTTTATCTGATCTCTATTCAGATCATTTTTTTAGAGACACGTGTTTTAAATTTCTGTTTTTTGATAATTAAAACAATTATTTCTTTTTACTCGAAATAAAACCTTTTTGTAATTTAAAAGATAAATTTTTCATCAGATTAATTAAAATTAATTTTCTGTTATTCAAAGCAACGAAAATTAAGTCACAATAGAGAAAAATATTAATTCCTAAAAAATTGAAGATTACAAAAGTTTGTGAATGAAAAACAATCTCAATTCAAAGAAATGTAAAATATATCCTGTAAAAATAAGAAAAAAATCATTTAATTTTTTATAATTAAAATATAATTTAATAAATTTATATCGATAATTTTCCTATCAGAAAAGTTAATAAAACAAATAATCATTAAAAAACAGTGTAGAATGAATCATAATATTTTTGAATATATCGCTTTATAAATGAAATAATATTGGTAAATTACAATATTTAAACAAAGTCTTTCAATCTTAATTAATATTAAAATGTCAAACAATTATTAAATATATTGGTAATTCATCGTGCCCACCCTGCTTATAAAAATATGCAACATTAAAACATATTATATTATAATAATTAAGAATAATGATTAGTGGTTTATATTTTCTTAACGTTCCTTGTTTCTCAGTATAGATTTTTAAATATACTGGTGGCCAAAAAAAGGTAGTACACTATTTCATGAATTTCATAATAAAAGTGTATTACTTTCTTGGCCACCAGTATATATAAAATTATATTTCAAAATTTACCTTATATATTTCATAAAATAACAATAATAATGATAATAATAATTTATTTATATTTTATTTTATTTAATTTTTATTATATATACAACTTTTGTGGAAAAATTCTTTTAACATTAAATATAAAACCAATTAAATAAAACTAATTTTTATTCATACATCATATAATAATGTAATTGTCACACTAAGGATCACAGAAATGTTATATCGTTATTTGGGAGGTTTGGAATGTTTTGAGAGTCTATAAAATAATAATAATAATAATAATAATAATAATAATAATAATAATAATAAGAATAATAATAATAAAATATTATAAATAAGATGATTTCTTAGTACGTTCGACCATTTAT
>JBBMKC010252856.1:0-20453 GCA_037834085.1 Bipalium vagum | reverse complement strand
ATATTCTGAATCAGTTGGATGAAAAAATTTAATATTTAAGTTTAATGAAAATTTAAATGGTTTAAAAAATCTTCCATGTTAGTGAAAATTAATCGGAGATACCGGGATTCGAATCCGGAACCTTCACATGCGCAAGCACTACTCTGACCGCTGAGCTACATCCCCCGACTAATTTTCAATATATCTCACATTCCATCTTGAATATAATTAAACATTGATTCTTTAATTTTTGTAAAAAAATTACTTAAATAATCTCTAACATCATTTCCTTCATAAACTTGTTTGGAAATTAAATAGTTTTTTGAAGAATTATAAAATCTATCTTGAAGTGTAATACTATTTTCATTATTATAATTATTTAAATTTTGTTGAGAAATTTGTTGTAGTTGATTATTTTGAACATCTAAATTATTTGGATTATTCCCACAATATTTTTCATGAGAAATTCTTGCAGAAACTGTTCTAAAAATATCACCACAAAAATTACATTGTTTATTTGGTGGTTGAACATTATTTAATTTTCCTAAATGTGATTTAGATTTTTTATGATAAATTAATTCTGCAAGTGTATTTCAATCTTTTTTCACAAATATCAAAATAAGTTGAGTTCATTTTTAAAAAAAAAATTTTTTTTATTTTATTTTTTATTTTATATCTATATATTTAAAAGAAGGTACTATTTAAAATAACCCCTAGTTTCAAATATTATTTTTTAAAAGAAGATCCTATTTTAAATAGGATCTAGTTTTTATAGTATTTTATTTTTTTATGATTTTTTAGTATTTTTAGTATTTGAAAAAGTAAAGAAAAAGAGTAAGAAAAAGAGAGTAGTGTGGAAAACCATAATTTGAGAAAAGAAACTGAAAATTAAAAAAATATTTTTTTTCGTCTTTTTGAGTGAGTGAGCGTGCCCCTATTATTTATTTTTTTAGAAAAAATAGCAAAAAGGGGGATTTTAATAGGGTGTGTTTTTGAAAAAAAAGAGTGAGCGAACGAGCTCAAAAACACGAAAAAAATATTTTTTAATTTTGGGGTCCTGTCCTCAAAGTTTGTTTTTCCCTACTACTTAGACCTAATAAAATGAATTAAATTAAATTAATATTCAATTTCCTATAAAAATAGAAGATGTTGAAAAATTTAATAAACAAAATAATATTATTTAAATATACTTGAAATGATTAATGAAAGTAAACCAATTCTTTCTTTATATCAAGAACATTTTAATGTAAACATAATATTGATGACCTTAGGTGTAACTTATTAACATATAAAAGTCATTACGTCTTATGTAGAAACATGAAAATATTCGCTAATAATACACATGTAGTAATCATCTATGCTTAAAGTGTTTAAATTCTTATCTTTTACAATCCTTTTTAAGCAAACATATCCGATTATGTCAAGAGCATAATGAAGCAAAAGCATCATTACACAAAAAGAACATTGTGAATATGAGAATTACTATTTTATCAATAAACTGTCATCTTTTATATTGCTGATTTTGAAACCTATAATTTTGAGCCCAGTGCTGATTCCACTGATACAGAAAAAAAAATTAGAATTGATTTTATAATAAAGTAGATTATTGGCAATACATATTTCAAGAAATTAAAGCAAAATATTTTTTAAAGAAATATGAAAAAGAAATGAAAATCTTTAATAATTTTTTAAAATAATTAATTCATTATCATTATCTTATAAAAAGACAGTAATAATGAAGCTATTACTCCATGTATGAATAAAAATAACAGTTTTAAAAACGATAAACTTTCTGATTGAAACAAAAGAATAAATAAATAAATTAGTTATAGTAATTTGGTATGGCAATTTAATAAATTAAAATTATTCTTTTATAAAATGGATAATTTTCTGGAATATTTAAATAAAATAAAACAACATATAAAACTTCTAATTATGAAGGTTTACCTGTTAGTAAAGCCTATTTCTATTTTTCAATAAACATTTATAAACTAGCCTACCAATATCCAAGATTTAGATTACCACCTATTTCACATTATTTTAAGAAAACTTTTGCTACAATTAAAAAGGTTATTGAGAAAGACGTTGAATTTTGGAAATCTTCTGTTGTCAATGTCGATTACTTAATTTCTACCGAGGCGGTAGAAACGATTATGTCTTCCGATGAAGATGAAGTTTTTTCTTTAAATGACCATGATTTTGATAAGAGAAATAAAATTAAATTACTAAAAAATTATGTATATTTATTAAGTGTTGCAAAAAATTGACAGAATTTTTAAAAATATTTCGATCCTACAAAAATTTGATACACTGGCTTTCAACGAAGAAAATTGTCTTCAATTCATATATGGATGGAAAAATCTCAATTATCTTACTTTAACATTCTAGTTCATTTAAAATTAGATTTGAAAATGTTAGTTAATTGATTCAAATAGTTAATTTAAACAAAAGTTCTTCAAGCACCTCAAGTATACTAAATCAATTAATTATAAGCAGAAAGGAAATCATGTATCAGTTTAAGTCAAATATGAAACACCAAGCAAAATCTTTCGACTTCTTAGGCTTTTCTAAGTAATATTTTTTAATTTAAAAATTTATGATGGTTTAACCATAAGTCAAATCTGTACAGGGTCAACAATTGGTGCGATTAAATCAACAGAAATTGCTCAAAATTAAATAAAAGCAATTTAAATATTTTATATTTTAAATAAAAATTTACTACTTTAGATTATTCCAAGGAAATAAACTTTCAATAAATTATTTTCATAACGCAGTCAAATTTTGGTAATAGAGCTTGACAAAAATTAAGAAAATGCCAATCTGAATTTCAGATGTTAACTTCAATTATCGAGGAATTAGTAAAAGCTTAAAGATTAATTCGACATTCATTTCATATTTAATATGTTCAGATTTTAAATATCCCACTTCAGATGGGTGGATTAAAACAAAAATAAACTTTTAAAGATATCTGAAAACTGAATATGACGCCAATATTTTTATAAATAACTGAAACATTTATCATACCTACACATTCAGAATAGTACATTCTGAATTATGAAATATCTGAAAATAAATGTCAAATTAATTACAAAAATCAAAATAGTAGCGCTAAGTAAACAATTTTTCAATATCCATTTTCTAAACAAAAAGCATAATAAAAAATAGAGAAATTGCAAAAATTTCACAGAATTTTAGATGGGATATTAATAGACTCATAATTATCTTTCAACAATGCAAATGAAAAATAAAACACACAACTTTACTTTCTTAATCAAAATTTTTAATAGGTTTTATTATTTTCAACTAACAATTATTATCTTCAAAATCATCGACAAAGCAATTAAGAAAAAGTTTTATTTTCAATTAAACTTGTCATTTATCTAACCAACAAACTGAACAGACTTGATACAATCAAGATCTCTAAAAGTGAGCTATCAATATCACCGCAGAAAACGAATTTCAAGACCACTAACTTCCAAAACAGACAACGCAATACTATTCTACCTGGTTATAATGTCACGATAATAATGCTACAGCAATTCTAAATAACAGAAAAATTAAGTCCTTTTCCACAAAAGCTATATTGATTGAACCTGTCCCAACAAAGTGTACTATTAAAAAATTTTACATGTGCAACTTATTAAAACAATATTGCATGGCAAAAATATTATTCTCTGACAGAAACATAACAGTTGTTAACAACAAACCACTATAGAACAAAATAAATAAAAAAATTAACACATATTTTGCTGACATATTAAAGCCACCATTATAAACTATATGAAAAGGAATCTCTAAAACAGCGCTTGCCCTTCGCAAATATTAAAAATCATAAACTTCTTGAGGCACTAACAAGATTTCTTTGAGAAAACGGTTTTCCACTGTTAAACATCACCCATTATAAATGCATTGCACAGTCTTCAAAAGCTCATTATTTCAACAAGATAATCGTTACAAAATACAGACTAAAATTGTCAGTTCTCTATCAGAATAGGTTTATAGAAAATACCAAACAAATCTCATACTACGTTTTACTATTCTATGAATTAATATGACTAGTATTATTAATAATTGTTAAATAATTTTGAGGCTTGTCATCAAAAGCAGAAAAACTAATAATTTCATCAATCCACAAGCAATTCGAATTTGAGTTGATCCACTTGAAACCGAACGTTGATGAACTTGCACGACACCATTATCAGCGTATACTTCTTCGGACTCATGAATTGGACGGCGACAATCGGCGACAAATATCCAGGCTGACCGATATACGGATAGTACAAGTGATCAAAATATCCAGCAGACCTGTGACATTTAGTTAACAAAACACGATCAACTTAACACACCGAGGAATTGATATCATCAAAATCTTTTCCCTTTCAATTAACAAGTCATAATTGAACTTTAAAAGGTTTAGAAAATGACGACATATTTCAGAATGTCATTGTGGAAAAGCATTAATAAAATGATGGTTTACATGTTTGAAATAAATATTGCATTTTCATCAATACAGAATTTTTCTTGGAAACAGTTTTCCTTACAAATTCTGATAAATTTTCGATAGGAAATACAAAATGACGACATTCATTAAATATTAAGTTCATTTAATTAATATTAATTATAATTAATAAGTTAAGTTAATTTAAATAATCAATATCCATTATTAGTTGTTAATCAATATATAATTATTAAAATATTAAATAATTCCAGGACATTGATAATTTTAACTGAAAATATACTACGCACGCAAATTATCTCCCAACCTTGAAAACAACTAATAAAAGCATTCATTTGATAGTTATAATGAAGTTTTGTTGCCCCAGACATCATAATTTATATATAGGTAATGTATATGGATTTCATAATCATGTGGATTTCTATATAGTATAAAATAACTAATATTGCTTACCATGAGCTTAGTCATTTTGAAAAAGGAAGAATTGCAGGAATGCTTGGAGTTAAATTCTCCCAGCGCAAGGTTGTACACTGGCTGTGAAGGGACCACAAAACTGTAGCATATTGGTGGAATAGATGGCAAGATATTTTGAATATTGGACGCAAAGAAGGTCGAGGGTGACATATTCTTCATACTGAGCACATGGACAAAACAATTTTTCATTCTATTACGCAATCTCGATTCAAGACTTACACGCTTCAAGAACAGCAAAACTTAGCTTTAAAAGTCTATCTCTCAGTTTACAACGCCATGCCACGCAGTTAGGTTTTCGTTCATTTCGACCGATTATCATAATTTCATTGAAACCAATAAATCGTTCTAACCACCTAATTTTGTGCAATGAAAAACTTAATTTGTCTAATGAAAGTTGGCAGAAAGTGGTTTTGAGCAACGAATCACATTTTTACTTAGATATGTATCATGAAAGATTTCGAGTCAGACGGCAAATTACAGAACGATTTTTGTATTATTGCATCGTACAACACCACAGATGTATTCTCAACAATTAAACCATTTTATAATGATTTGTGGGACTTTGAATGGTGAATTCATTGAGAAAAACGTCGTACATTTAATGAAACAATAACAGTTCGAGTATGACAACACATGTTCTCATGTTTGTAAAGTTGTCATAGTTACTTTTAAGAGAAATAACATAAATACTCTTTCTCCATTGTATAGCATTTGTTGGATTTACTTCGAGATTGCAAATGGAGTATGCAGTACCACTTGCCTCCCTGGAATCTTTAAAACATCGACTGAAAGAGCAGTGGAACTTAATTCCTTTTGAAACAGTCAAGTCTTTGTTAGAAAGTATACCATACCGAATTGCGGAAAAGAATGGTGGACATTTTTTTTCTATAAATGTTTTGTTGTCATTTCTGTTTGTTTTTAACAAGGTTAACTTAATAGGAATTGTTAATTTCAAATTATTGTGTTTTTAATCATTTTTCTAAGTGGAAGATAATTTTGGCACACAGTATATAAGAATAAAATGACTTCTAAAGTGAGAAACGAAAAGAAAAATTTATAAAAATATTCAAGTTGATCTCCATGATTTTTTGATGATCATTTTTATTTATACAAGCGCTGATCTGATAATTTGAAATAATGTAGCAGCTTGACATGGATCAACTGGTAGAGTTATAATTACCACAACAATTAATTTGTTTAAATTGAGATAATGATAATCAATAATCTCCCATCGATTTCATTGAACGGATATTAGTATTTTTAATTAACGACTAAATAAAGAGTGATAATTGATAAATTATGGAAATAACTTGGTTTCTTGTCTTGAAAATCTACAACAGGATAATTAGTTAATTGCCCTTTTGTAAAAGAAACAGAACATGTTACCCTTTTCATTAATTCGTTAAGAGATAAATTAACTACAGATCTTCTTTATTAACGCTCTTAATTATTTATCAAAAATAAAATTTGGAATTGAAACAGTAACTAAGTTTAATGATTAATTAACTTATTTCATTTCTTAATCCCTTCGTATTAATTCTTTTTTTTACAATTGCCATTTATTCTTATATTGTCATTTTATTATTATTATGATTTGTAAAAATAAAGAAATGTGTATATGTAATTAGCACAAATTGTAAATCGATATTATTTTGTCCTTAATGGGAAATTTTCTTAAACGGTGAGGTGAAATTTGTTGATTCATTGTGGAAATTTAAGCCAAACTGACTCTCACCATTGTAAGTACAAACTTTATTGATAATCAATATATTATTCTGAAAACAGTCCACATTTTTTTCTTAAACACTGAATTTCGTGTAACAAAGTTTATTATTGGTATGCAATCTTTAATGTGATTAATCTTTAATACATTATATTTTTTCTTCATTCTCAAAGCTGATAATAAGTTCCCCAGATAACTTTTACGAAAGCGCGGAAATTAATGTTTATTGAGGACGTTAATAATTATGGTCGATCAACCAAATTAGTTTCATTAACAAATTCAAATTACATGATAGATTGCTTTTGGTAATTGTCTTCAGATGATAATTATTATTTTTAATAATAAATCATAATATGTAAACTTCTGTCTAGTCAAATTAAACGATTTTTTATTTTCGATTATATTTCTCCCCATTACTTTCTAAAAGAATTTCTAAGATTCATTTGATTGAAAATGTTTTAATTATCTATTAATATAAATAGCAGAAGTATTTTATCGATTATTATTAATATATTATTATGATATCGATTATTATTAATATATTATTATGATATCGATTATTATTAATATATTATTATGATATCGATTATTATTACAGATGGATGCAGATTAAACTAGATTAAATAATCGTATAAACTCTATTATTATTATTATTATGTTCATTTAATAATCAAAAATATCAATATAGTAAATTAAAACGCATTCATAAGCAACTACAGGAAATTTAATTCTAAAACACAACAAAATATAAAATGACAAAGGCACAATAATAATTAAAATAATTGCGTTTGGGAAATAGACAAAATAGATTTGCAAATGGAAATTTTGCCTTTTTGTTCTGCAGTTAATCTATCTCATTAATTTACCCGAAAGATTCCTAGAGATTCGAATGGGAATAATAACAATTTTGTTAGTCATAAAGGCAGTAGCAAGGAGAGGAAAATATTCTTTTCAACATTACTATACTCAATCTCAACTGGGCCAAATCCCCTTGTTTAAGCAAAGTTATCATTGCAGTCACGAGCTCAAATGATGAATTCTGATGATTGTTATTTTAGTATTATCTTTTAATATCTACAATTTTTGATGATAACTGTTTCTCAGAATTTGTCTCTTATAATTATTGATTTGGGGAATTTTCAGAAAAATACTCAGGTCAAGCTCAAGGTCGTATTGAATTAATCGAAATGAAATTCTCATAAAAATGATCAATTATTTTTATGCAAAAAAGAATTTTTATGCTAATCAGCAAAATATCTCCAACTTGAGTGTCATTAGAACTAATTGAATAGAATAAGTAAAAATATTCCTCAAATAATAATTCCTGGAACTGATTAGGAATTGTTTTCAAAAGCTTTTTTGTATTCAATAAAAATTATTGTTGTTATTATTAGAAAAAAATATTAACTTTATTATCAAAGTTACAATCAAGACTTATTATTATTGGGAAAATTATATTTATAATAATTCTTATTTTAACTTGAGCAAGTCAAATAGGATTTGCTGTACTCCATTAACATAGTATGGTACATTCTTTACAATAACCAAAATGTGAAATGTATTGGAATTAGTTTTTTTCCCTCACTTAGAGTTGACCTTTTCAAAATTTTTGTATTCCCGCAAAGCCCCAGGAAGATAGATTAGTTTTTCTTACTATTCCGATTAATCCCACCGTTTACGATTCTGGCTCAGTAAAGAGAAAACTAATTTAATAAATTATTGAGTGGCTGGGCTGCATCACAATATATAAATGTCCCTGAATCTACAGTTGCAATAATTCTGGCCTACAGTAGGACATAATCAATCGGAAAACTGTTGTCATGGAAAACAACACCATATTTATATATAGTTAAATCAAAGCAATCAATATTGATATTAATGGGAAAATAGATAAGCCAATTATAATAAAAACAAGTATTATTTTTATTATTATCAGATTTAAAAAAAATATTATTATTTATTATGCACAAAAAATGGGTTCAGGCTAAAAAATGTTTTCTTTTTAATCGATTTATGTAACTAAAATATGTAACAAAAAATATTTTTATTAAATTTACTTGAAAATAAATTTTAATAAATATTTATTAAAATTAAATTTTATTTAATCAAAATATTTATTTAAATATTTCATAAATTTTTTATTTTAAAATTTTTGCAAAATTTTTTTTAATGATGAATTTTTTGTTCGAAAGAATTTATTCATATTTTACCATTTTATTTTTAAGAAAATTTTTAAATAATTAATAAATTAAACTAGATAAGTAAATCATCAATTACAATTACCACTACATAAAAATAGGATTTAAAAATTAAAAATTCCCATGATTTGATTAGCCTCCTTATAAATGTGATAAAGGGATTCTAATTGGTCTTGGGAGAGCTAAGCACTTTTCTGCATTAGATTGTGAGATTTTATGATCTGTCCGCAAACAGATCCCACGCCTGAGATACCAGTACCTTTAGAGACATCAGCTGATGTATTCACACCAAATTCATTGTTGTTCTGTTGTCTTTTGAGTACATCTTCACCAATTGATTCTTGTTCTTTCTCCAAATTAGGCTTGTCAGAACAATGTCTCCGACTCACCAATCTTGATTCTTGAAATCTTTTGGTAAAAGCTGTTACACTGAATAAATCATCGTGTAATTTTCGCAGAGTTTTGTAAGCACGTAGTGTAGCATCTTCAGATTTATTGTTTCCAAAATATAATTCCACTAATTTGATATATTTCTGAAGATCCATATCTATCACATTAAGTAAGACCCGAAAATTATTATTATATCAATATAGAATTAAATCTAATAATTTTTATGTATACAAAGTAATACTCATACATTTATTTCCCTTGTGAATTATGAGTAACCCAGTATATACTCATGTTCATAAGTGTTGGACAAATATTTACATATACATTGCTTATATATTAATTTACTTTTTTACAGACTTCTATTAATAACATGTGAATCCCTCATCTTCAAGTACACATTCATTAATCTTGATCGGTATGGATTGAATTAGACTGTTACATTTTTAGCCTGAAGTTGATTCCACTGCTCACTGAGATGCCGACGAAATTTATGTATAGTAACTGATAAATGATCATATGATGGGGATACGCATCGGCGAAAAATGTCCCACAGGTATTCTATGTGGTTTAAATCTGGAGATCTTACCGGCCATGGAAGAATTACGATCCTGGCTTCTTAAAGGGAATTTTGTGCGACATAAATTATCGTACATAAATATAATTTTAAATTTCCGCAATGTATCGCTCTGCATTCGGAACTCCAACAATACATTTTTTTACTAACATCCACTCATCTCTATCAATAGTGACACAAAGCTTGTCTAGTTTTGGAAGATTGTCAATCATGAATTTGTGGCTTGTCATTTATTCCATGCATACTGGACCACACATCTTGAATTTCCTTCTCTATGTAACCCCTCAACCACCTTATAATAAGCCAATCATGAGACCTCTTTTGAACTGATTTATTTAACGTGTAACATTTATCGGTTATCATTTATAAAATTTTGGAATTTATATATTAAAACCGATTTCAGAATATTGAGATTTTATATTACTGTATGATTATATTAAATTTAAAAATAAATGACAGATACAAAAAAGTTTTCATTTTCTTTATTTTACGTTATAGATTTTAAATGCCTAACACTTATGAACATGATTATGCTAATGTATTGCTTAAAAACAATTTTATTTATTTATCAAACACAAATTATAGAATTCAGGATAAAAAGTCAATATAATAAAAAAATCAATTTTTTTGAACCAAAAAATTATTTTAGACTCACTCGTTCCCTCCAACGCTCGGAAAGTATCTCATTTCTCCAATATTTTCCTTGTCTATCAGATTCTGAAAGGAGAAAGAAGTCAAAATGAGTTAAAACAAATTTGTGATATTTTTAGATTGACAAAACACAAAGAAGGAAAGTAACAATTGGAATATATACATAAAGTATGGTGCACTTTAACTTCGTGTCTGTGTTATTAAGGAATTAGTTGTTTCAGAAGTCTAGTGATTCCTAATCATACAGTGACTAAATGGATTAGCATCACTAAAAACTAAATGAAAAAAAATCACAAATCATTTATTCTAGGTCAAAGGAGATTTTAATCCTAATTAATCTAATTGGATAATTAAACACTAAGCTTCAATTGATTAATAAAAATAATATTGATATTACAAATAGTAACAAATATAATAAGTAATAATTATTATTAATTAAATTTTTACTGAGATTATTATAATTATTGTTGGTATTAATATGACAAATTTAATAATATTTATTATTATTATTATTATTATTATAAATATAATGAAACCTACTTGACCAAAACATTTGATAGCTGGACTCTTCCCGTCTATCGTGTCTGGAATCCAACCGAATATCTGTTTTTAAAGTTATTGTCAATAAAATAGAGACAGGTGGTATTAAAAAGTATTTCATATTCTTTATCTGATTTTTAATACTAATTGGGGCTTTGTATTAATTTGGCGATTAGGTATGTTTAATAATCACATGCTACAACAAAAAATTAACAATAACCTCATAAATAAAAACAATAACTTGAAGAAATTATGTTTTAATATTATAATTGGTTTATAAAATAATAAGTAATAGTTATAATATATATTGTAATAAGTACAACCACAGAATTAAACAATTGATAGCATGTGCGATGCATTCAATGTTAACAAAGATTACGCAGACGACTAAGGAAAGAAAATTTTTAAAATAGGTACTCTGGACAAAAAGAGGGTTTCAGAAAAAAAGTATATCGAAGGATATGTTGTCATTATTTGCCTTATTTTATTATAATTAATTTTAACAAATCGGGTTATTTTATGGTATGAAGTAAGTAAAATATTTATTTTTATAACTTTCCCATCGAAGACAGAATCGGGAAAAAATTAAAAATTTACCTAAATTAAAAAAATAATCAAATATTTCAAAAACAAGTATAATTAAGCTAAATATATATTTAGATAAATTTAGAACTAAATTTTAGAGAAAAGGTTTTCTTCCTCTTATTGATTTTCACTTGAGCGTAATTTAGACATTTTCTTAGGTCAAAAGCCGTAGATTTTCATGAGAAGTATTGCCCCTAACTACTTGAGAAAGAGAGAATTTAGACGTATTTTATGATGTCAACGTTCTAGTAGTGTACTGGAAATTCATTTGCTTTCAGAAATCAAAGGAAAATGTTTACAGAATGAACAATTGACAAACAGCTTAAAGTAAGTACTTCAGCTACGGACCTTGCATTGAGAAATGATCAGATTAGAAAGTCATTAAAGATTTCCAAAAGTGGAAAGATTTTTTAACATTATAAAATTATAATTAGAAAATTACAATCATTCAAAACAAATTTTAATCAAGAAATAATATTTTTGATGTCAATAATTAATATTAATTAATAATAATAATGATAATAATAATAAATAATGAATTTTATTATCAATATAAAGAATTAAAATGTGTGTAACACAGAATTGTTAATTAATTTAAATCATGATTAATAAGTTAAGGAAATTAAATTTAATAAACAGGACTTATTTTAAAATGAAATTTAGCATAACTATGATGATCATTATAAGTTGTGTACTGAAACCATGGAAACGATGGGTTAATTATTTTTAAGCTTCCTCTCTATTTTAATAAAGAATTTATGATTTCGAGAGAAATTGAAAATTTATTCTGTCAATCAACAAGTCATTATATTTTCAGAGCTAAAATGAGCTGGCTTTTACAGTAAAAAGTGGAGAGAAGAAGCCTTATGCATTTCAAAATGTGGCCAGTGTTCTCCCACTTTGAGATTTTTCAACAAAAACAAAATTTTATATTTTCTTCATAAAAGCAGTCGTCATTTTTTAAATCAAGTGTTTTTGCCTCATAAATTGATCAGCTAAGCGAGAAGCCGTGTTGCACGAGAATGTATTTTAATTTTTTATTTTGACTAAAAAAGACATTTTATTTTGAAAAATATTTTTTATTTTTCTTCCTTTTATGAATATTATTATTTGTCTGATTTTTTGATGTAATCTCAAAAGTTTTTTTATTTATCTTTCCTTGTTATTTTACAAATTAGCACTACTTTTGTGAATATTATTTTTTAAAAAGTATTTTACCGATTTAGTTTGATATAATATCGATTTTTGTAAAGGCACTTTCAAAAAAATCTAAAAATTTAAGAATAAAAGATTCATAAAATATTTTGACGATAATACTTAATCTGATTGTGAAAAAGTTATAGAAATCACTGAAATAAGGCAAACATAAGGACAATGAAAATAATCAAAAAGAACATAAAAATAATCAATACTCAGAGAAGAAAGAGTTGAAATCTTTTCAAAACTTTGTTAATTTGCAAAAAAATGGTCATTGCAGTCAAATTCTGTTCGATTTGGTTATTTTTCAATATTAACTTACCACTATGAAATGATTTTCGTTATTTCATATTGACTTTTCCTTGGAAAAAATATTTTCAACTCAAAGCTAATTAGAATAAAAGTAAGGACCAGCTCCAAACTTTAATTTAATTAAAAACCACTTTAAAATATTTTGTGCTACTAAATTAATCAGTAATAATTCCAAAACTTTTCAAGTGGAAGATAAAAAGAAAAAGGCACAAAAAATATTAATAATCAATAATTTCTGAATTAAATTAGAAATTAAGAATAAAAAATATTTATAAAATGATAAATGATATCCTCAATATTATGTTCCAAATCGAAGTTGCACAAGCTATTGAATATACTGTTATCATATTTCAATGAAACATTTTATAAAAATTTCCATTGTTAGAAAAAAAGTAATTACAAAAAATTACACTTAAAATATTGAAATCATTTGAAAATTAAAATTGTTTTTTAAACAAAAATAAATCATTATTCAGATCATAATTCCTTTTGTTGTTATGGAATAAAAAATATTTTTAAATTGAAGATGATGATTTACATTAAAATTGTAATAATTCTTTGTAATAATTAGGACAATATTTGTCAAAAAGTCAATGGTATTACAAATAGTCAATTTTTTATTAAAATTTAAAATAAATTTTAAAAAATCAAGAAAAGGTCAAAAAAATTATTATCATAACGTCAAAATACTTTTTTTTAAAAGTCAAAAAAGAGATTTTCCTAATAGAGATCTTTTTATTATTTTTAAAATCGATATGATTAATTTAAATTTTTTTCACTTCCACTCATTTATTTTTTATGTAACAGTAAAAAACAGTTCAATATTAAAAATTTTCTTTCAACTCATAAAATTATCTGGTTTGGTCTCCATATTAACATCTAATTTGTTTCCACGAAAAGAATCATAGGTCCTTATTTTTTTGAAGAAAACGGTGAATGGCAATCGATATCCAAAGATGATTCAAAGATTTTCATACCGAATCTTGAAAATGAAGTTGGGGAGGTCTGGTTCCAATAGTATGGAGCAACAATTCACACCAGCAGAGCTACAATACAACTCCTGATTTCAACTTTCGATAATCGATTAATATCGAAAAATTCACATTTTCGATGGCCTCAAAGGTTGCCGGATTTGACAGTTTCTGACTTTAGTCTTTCAGGCTATCTGGAAGACAAAGTTTATGTTAATAAGCCTCATTCAACATACGATCCAAAATATCACCAATACCGACGGAAACATTGCAGACAGTAATGGAAAATGTATATAAAAGAGCACAAATTTAATCGAAATAATTTTTAAAAGATCGTGAAAACATCGGTTGAATTGAAATGTATTTTAAAATTAATAAAATGTATTTTTTCTTATTTCTTCATTTTTGTTTTTTAAAAGAAGATAGCGAGAGACTTTTGGCCTACCTTGTATAAAAAGGATTTTAAAATTTAAAATTCTCATAATCTGATTAGCCTTCTTATAAAAATATTTCGTACATAAAATTAAATCAATAAATGGAAATGATTTCAAATAAAGAGACATTTTTAAATATGAAAATATTATTTATAAAATATATTAAATGAATAAAAACGGGAAAAATGCAAATAATAAATTTTACAAATTGGGTGTGTTAGCAGCTATTTCAATAAATTCAGTCATGATTTCAAAAATTTTATTATTCCAATAAAAAAAATACTAAAATAAATTTCCTTAAATTAATAAATTTAAATAAAGTGTCTTATTTTTTTAAAAAGATATTTTAAAATTAAATAATACATTAAATTAATGAATATTCATATCGGATTTAAAAAAAGACACTAAAAATTTTAAAATATATTCACTCACAGGGTGGTTGGAAGAACTATTTATCAAAATAAGAAAAGATTAACAGCTGTCTCAATTTAAAATCAATTTCTGAGAGAATTGTAACTGTTTCTCTCTTTGAGAATTCAGTTTATTGGGCTTGTAAAGCATTTTGATTAATCCTTTTAAAAATATTCTGAAGTTATATTGATCATTTTCCTCTGAACTCAGAATCGTTAAATCAACAATCAATTATCAAATTTTGATTACACACTAAAATCGGTAAATACTTGTATTTAGAAATATGAGAGTAAAAAGCGCTGATCTGAAGGAATGGTTTTTGAAAATTCTATTAAGCATCAAATTTTAGAAAAAATTAATATCCAGAAATGCCATACAGTTTAAGAAATGTTGCACATTTTTCAACCCTGGAGAAAAGTTAGCACTTCCTAGGAATAAATTATTTTCTTAAAACAAAAAATCTATTTTAAGCTAACAAAAACAAATTTTATCATTTCAATTGTGACATGGTTTGAACTTATCCTCTACATAATTCATCTGTGAAATTTTGCTCCTATCAAATTTAAAATGATTTACTGAAAAATGATTCAGTTATTATCAAAATGAATTTGGTCTTTCTATAAAATTCTTTTTTCCTTTATCAATTTCCAGTAAAAATTTTGTTTAAATCAAAATTAATTCTTACCAAGATAAAAATTGCAATTTACAAACGGATTTCTATTTTTAGATATTTTCTCCAAAAAAATCATTTATAAATTCACTTCCCAAAAAATATATATTGATTAATTAACATATTTAAATATCAAATAATATTATTTTTGTTAACAAATCTAATTGATTAGACATAAGCACTTTAATAATAATATTATTATTATTATTATCGATAATAATAATAAATATATTAATATTAACATAAATATATTTATTATTATTTTATTATTATTATTATTAGTAGTAGTAGTATTTTTCATATTCCCATCAATCGTTTGGAAATTTACTTATAAATAAAAAAATAGATTGAAAATTAACAATCGTTGGTATCGTCGTTTGCAGAATCGACAAGACGAATTCTGACAAATGAACTATAATTATTATTATCATTATTACTATTATCAGCCCAATGACACACAGAGAGGGAGGGAGGAAAAGAGGTTTCCCATCGGCAAAGAACGGTTGATTTCGTTATTCCTGTGGCGGAACAGCGCAACAAAATGTCGACTGTTTTTCTCTAGTTCGAATTTTGACAATGAATTGATCAAAATCAATCGGAAATATAAATAGAAAATATATCGAAAAAAAATAATTGTTTTGTGATAAGGTATGGTAAAATAATTTTAAAAATCAAATATCGTAATTATACTGATATTATTTTTAATTATCGATTATAGGTCGAAAAGACGAAAAATTTTAATTAGAAAAAAAGGTAATACTTTGTTCATTTTGACAAGCACGCACGGATTTCCGACTGGATAGCCAAATTTATTTTCTTGGTTACAATCGCCCAACATGTTGAGATCATATCGACACACTTTGTTCACTTCATCCGGTATTTTCGTTCCGTTATCGCATAATGCAAATGAGCTGTTGTCCTTCACACTGATCGATTCGTACGGATAAAGAAAATTTCTTAAATCCACAAAGTAACTCATATAACTCTGTTGTTCGCTTTTAGCAAAATGAATAAGTGTTGTAGTATGATCTGGAAGAGGTCTCATTCCTAGACCTGTAAAATAAAATTTTGAATTACGCAGATTATGAACAGAGGCTGATGATGAAGATCATACCGGGTTCTAGTTTGAGTAAACTATGTTCGCCAGTTCTACTGGGTACATCGTCACTAACTAGTCCTTTCAGGAAAACCATCATCATTGACATAAAAAATGCGGTTAATGAGCTATAATAAATTAAATAAAAAAAGCCGATTTTGCCTAGAAAAACAGATATCTATTTAATTTGAGTTACATTGAAATAAATAAACTAACACCAGCTACTCTTGGTTCTTCCTAAGAATGTCTTATTTCTTGAATTGTAGAATGATTGAAAAAATAATGCACATTTATTAGGTTTACATTCATATTTTTCAATCGCATCGTCATGAAAATTAATAGAGTTTGACATTTTGCTTTATTATAAACTTTGTTTTGACTGATGTAATTGATTCATTAAAATAAAAGTAATTTATATTATTAAAATCTTTTTAAATATAATTTCCAATTTTTACTGTCATTAAATTAGAGAATATTGCTTTTGCATTTATTTCTAAATAAATAAATAATTTATATTAACCTTCATAATATTTTTTTGTATTTGTGTGAATTAATTCAAAAAATACTGTTTCAATGTTTCTTTCCGATAAAATTAAGTCTTTATAAAGAGGAAATAATTAAATTTATTTTCAAAAAAATAACTACATTAATATAATTTTTGAAAAGGGATTTATAAAATCTTTTAACTTTAAAATTATAAAGAATGTAAATAATACTTTTTCAAATTGTCTAAGGATTTGACAGATATTATAAGAATAAAGCAATAGGTTAAAATACAACTCAATTCCTTTTGTATATAGTTAGGATTAAAGCTTTTATTTCAAATTATTATTTTTATCATATTATAATATAAAGGGCTATCCAACGGTGATAACTTGATGTTAAGGGTTCCAAATCTTTTTAATTAATATAATAAGTTTTTCGTTAAATATTCATTATTATAATTGTATCCATGAATTCATAGACTGTGCAACAAAATTTTTTCATCATACAAATCTATTATAAAAATAGATATTATGTAACAACAGCACATTGAAAGACCGGCTATTGACGGATTTTACGGGTCTTGGGTTAAGGATAGAATTTTCGGGTCGGGTTCGAGATATTTTAGGGTTTATATATTGCATAACATTTACAAAACCAACTTAAATAAAGAGCAACTACATTAATTGAAACATAATTTATAATGATATAGCAAATATAAATAAGATTTCAAAAATTTATTCATCAAAAGGAGATATACAAATATCCTCAGAATCAGTAAAATTATATTTTCCTTCCTTCATATTATTTTCAACATTATAATTATAATGTATGAATAATATATCTTCACAATATCATTTGTCAACCTAGATCTAATGGATGTCTGTACCCGCTTATGTATTCCAAAATATCTTTCAACAGCCATTTCACTGATAGCAATCTTCGATAACATATTTATACAGTATTTTCAATTTTAAAGGTATATTCCACCCAACCCTTAAGAGATGATCTGCCATATATTCTTCAAACTCAGATATATTCGACGCGGTTAGCCAATTGTTTAACTGATGGCAGGTTTCATGATCACGTGGAGACTCCTATGCCCGGTCCCAAATTTGTCGACAAAATAACAAAGTATTGAATATTCTAAACAACATTCTTGTGCTTTTGTATTCTTTTTATACATTTGTGTTTTTATATATTTCTGTGTTGTTATTATTTATAAAAATATAATTTTTATTTTTATGTGAGAGTTAAAACTTGGATTTAATTAATTTTCCATTTTATATGTTTAAAATTAAATATAAAATATAAAATTAAATATAGAATATAAAATATAATATTCAATATAGAATATAAAATTCAATATAAAATATAAAATATAAAATTTTATTAAAAAATAATAAATAACTCTCAGTTTCACACTAGAAATAGTTGAAACGATTATCAAATAACGAAACCAATTTACTGTAATTTGATTCAAATTAGAAGTTAAAGGTTTATTAATTAAGTTAAATAAATACTAAGGATTGTACAGCTACTCCAATACCTTCAGATTAAATAATTTTTACCTGTTTTCTGACTTCTTAGTATTTTCTTTTTTTGTGTTCTCAACGTCTAGTAGGATGGAGAACCGAATTTTTAACTAAAGGCCATTGAGAGTAGGATACCGAAGCGTGATCTAACTTTTCTCTTTAATCTTTATTATCGGGTTTTAACTCCAAAGTAATTTGTATTAAAAAATAAAGTTGTCAGATTTATATAAAAATATATATTATAAATCCATTTTTTATTTCAGTTGATCGTTTTAAAAGTTTATCGTTTTGCAATCAATGTTTGTTAATTCAATTTATCATTTTAAAAGTTTCAAAGTTTTATAATCAACATTTTTATTGACACTCGAGTTTCAACTCCTTACATACGCGCAGTAAATCCTTCTAAATTTGCATATTATTTATGTTAAGTTCCTAGAAAGTCCATTATCAATATTCTTGACCCAGCAAAACTTTATAAACATAAAAGCCCAATTTCGATCTTCTTAAACCATCTAAAATCAATAGTCACCTCTTTTTAGAAACTTAACAGTCAATTTCTTCGAAATTTTCTGTGAATGCTATTAAATTCACGATTGGATTTCTGATTAAACCATATTGTTTCTTTATAATAGTTACCGTCGTGTCCAATATTATTATAATGTAATAAAATACTATTTAAACCTGTATTTATATATTTGGGATAAATTCGATAAATTAACTAAAGGTTGTAAAGCTGTAATTGCAGACTAAATCTGTTCAATTTCATCACGATATACTACACATTTAACTTTCAATATTTTGATTAATTCAGTCATTTTATCGAAAGAACTATTCCAACGTGTGAAAACAAATCTGGATACAACTTTATCATCAATATATTTTTGCAAAATTAAAAGGGATTTATTCAGAAATTCAATATTTTTGAAAAAATCTTTTACTATAAAGTTACAAATATGTGATGCACATTGTAAAGATATATCAGATACTCTTAATTTACATAACAGTTTCATAGCCGCTATCATATTCGGTGCATTGTCTGTTATTGCTGCAATAATAGTCAATGATAAATTTGTTGCGCAAGGTTGTTCAAATCAATCTTCAATCCGTAGATTAATTAAAGCATTGATGAAACAGGTTTTGTAATTGATAAACCAAAAAAGATATCTAAGGTGCTACGCTCAATAGGAAACATTTCTCTTGTAAACAAAGCGTATGAAATTCTCCGACAACATCATTGTACGCCGTTGTGTTCAACTTGGAATATCATATGGGTCTTTATGGATAATCTTGAAAAATGATTTGCATTTATATCCCTATAGAATTCAATTAATATGATTATTAAAAGAAAAGGATTACTTACAACGCCGAACCTTCTGTTAGGTTTTTGAATGTGAGGTGTTGTTTAAATTTCTTATTCGTATCTTTTATCTGACTCCTATTTGAATGTGAAGGTAGTGTATCAATCAATTAAAGAAAATATCAATCTACATAAGGAAAAGTGTAGACGTCCAGAAGCAAAATATCGAATTGGATGACTATTTCACCTAACCGTAGATGTTATGAATGAACACAAAAGAAGAATCTGGAAGATTATTAAATAAAAACAGAAGCGAGAAATTTCTGTGTAATTAATTTACACCGTTTTCACCTCTATTTTGACAACAATATTGCTAGATAACAAAAAAGAGAAAAAGAAGATTTTTAAATAAAATATTGATAATGTAAAGAATTTCTTTAATTATCAATAATAATTAATTACTACACTTTATTTTAT